>QEOT01004130.1:358588-407503 GCA_003123785.1 Pterocarya stenoptera
GAGATTCACATTCAGTTTGGCTCTATAAATCTTTGTACATCAGAACAAACTGCAAAAGCTTCCTATGTTTTCACACTACTCTCAACTTATTTCATCTAATCATTATAACTTTATCAAATTTTTATGTAAAATAAAATAAACAATTCAAAATTTTCAAATCTTATAATAAAAATAATATTAAAAAAATATATTCTAAAATCATTTTATTCAACTTTTAACTTTAATTTCAGTTCTTCTTATCTCATATGTAAAAACATAGTAGGCCAGTTGAGTTATAGTTGTAGGATATCCTATCCCTTCACATTTCCCAATAAATTTCTGCCAAACTTTTTTTTTTCTCCTCTCTCTCTCTCTCTTATAATGTCAAAAAATCAGACCACCAATCTTATAAAGCATTGCAAACTTCAAAGCCCATCTCACCCTCTCAATCATCTGCACAAAAAATTAAGTTTTTGTTGTTTGCAAGATTAATGTGCAATTCATTACGATAAATCATATTATGTATCCTGGAACTCATTATAATTATTAAAAAAAGAAGAAGAAATATATATATTTATAATTGTGGAATCTATTTTCAATAATGTATTCGATGTGTCACTTGCAAATAATTTTTTTTTTCTATATATTTATAGAAACCGTTCAATCTATGAGCATATATAAAGGGTAATGTTATGGGAGACTAACATATTATTAGCAATGTAGCTCAGCCTCCATGCTTATCACCTCGTTTCTTCATGACTGATTTAACAAACAGGAAACAAACTATAATGAAGCCAGAAGCTGCCAAACCTCCTACTGCAAGAGCCACTGTCCTCTGTGTGTGTCGTTGCTCCTCGTTCCCTATACAAATGAAACATACCATTCACAGGTATCAAAATACAAACTTTTGCCCCTTGAGTTCCCAAAGGAGAAGAGCCACCTAGCTAAACCTCTCTCTCTCTCCCTCTCACTCCCCAATTATAAACTGTTTTTTAGTATCTCTCCATGTATGAGGGGGAAAAAAGTAAAACACTTGCTGTCATTCAACAAATTAAGGAGATGAAATTTGCGTATGTAGAGTTGATTAAGTTCACCTGATGAAGAAGATATGCTGGGGACGCCATTTGGGTAATAGCTGTAGCTGACATAGCACTTTTGGAGATACACTTGCCCAGAGATGGAATCACCACAATCAGCTTTGGCCCTCTCCACTGCACTACTCACACAATCCCCACAATCATCACTGCCCAAATCACCCTCACACTGCCCCAACACATACACCGATTCATAGCTCCCTGTGTAAAACAAACCCCCAGCGCCAGCACCAGTCTTAACCCCACTCACCACCATATCAAAAGCCGTGTTCCTCTTTTGATCAAACCCAGCTTCACTTGCTTGAGTTGATCCACACACCTTGTACAGCATTTCAGTGTCAGAAACTTGTTTGAACCCAGCAACCTCATACCGCACATAACACCCGTTGAGTTGAATTCTAGCTGCTACAGCTTTGCCACAGCGCTTGTCTGCCGTATCTGATATCTTGCTCACGCAGTTGAAGCACTCGGGGAGCGTGAGGTCCCCTCTGCATTGGTAAAGACCCATGATGCTATTTTGATCTTCACCTGAGGTGTTAGAGGAGAAAGTCTTCTGTGAAGACACTGAAACCAAAGAAGACAAAAGGGTCTTGAGGTTTTGTGAGTAAATCCCAGTTGAGTCCTGGAACTTTTGCTCTGCACAGCCCTTGAAGACCAAGTTTGTGTAGTCTGCTGCACTTCCAGCACAGGGAAAGAACGAGGAAAGCATAGAAATAGAAAATATAGAGAAGAGTGTTCTGGGCAAACCCATTTGGAAAGTTGTGAAATTTTTGTTTCTACTCCATGGACGGTTTTGGGGAAGGTGTTGGGAGCTTGTAGTGATGAACGGGTGTCGAGTTTTTGAGTATTACTATATAGAGTGTGGGGGAGTGGGCTGGCTGGTGTTTTCGGTGGGAATGGGAGCTTTTTGGGCAAGTTTTTTTGGTCTTTCTGCCTAAGTTTTGGTTTCTCCACCTCAAACGATTGTATCAGATATCAATAATTGTACTAAGCTCTATGCACTTCTCCACTGATAGAATTGAGTTTTTGAATAGGGAAATGATGTATCCCGCTCCCAGTCCCGCTGGGATTTTTTTTTTGTTTTTTATTTTTTTTATTTCTTAATTAAGAAAATAATTTTTAATAAAAATGTGATTTTTTTTATTTTTTAAAAATATTAAAAAATATGAAAAAATATATGTTGAAAATGAAAAAAAAAAACACATAGCGGGACACCGAGCGGGAGCCGCAGCGGTGTCCCCAGCACTGCTCTTTTGAATAAGATAAATGATAGTTACAGTTGTGAGTGTATAAGCACCGCTAAAAAAAATAAATAAATAGAGGACTCACATGAAAAAAAAATTAAATTTTTAATAGTGAATCTCACTCTTTTTCAAAGCGGCTGCACGGCACTTGCGTACTACATGACTGTATATTATATTACTCTTCAAATATTAACTTAAAGTCAAATTATTATGGTGCCATGGTAAATAAGAATAGGCTATCCATAATTACCCAAATAATAAACCATGTAGGTCAAATGACATGGAAACATTTCCCCTAAAAACTGTAGGGGCTGGGGATCCCAATACTAAAAAGCATAAATAATGTAAAGTACTTATTACTCCATATGAATGCATTGACTATTAGTTCTTTTTGACAAATGATGAATAAGATTCACAAAAAAAATATTATTAAATAGATAGTATCTCTTTAGTGTATTTATATGTTGAAAATGACCAAAATACATTATATTTACATTAAGTTCCAAGATTATCCATTTTTACATAAAATGAAAAGAAATTGTCATTTTCAAAGATGGTAGAGAGATCTAAAAGAAAGATAATCAGCAGACTGGATGTTAGGCTAAAAGTGTCCTGAGTTTTAAGGGTACTCTCAAGTGTTAAACTTTGGATACATTAAAATATAATTAAAAAGAATACAACTTGTTGATTGAGCCAAAAAGATGACTTGGTCGCTTTAGAGACCAAAAATTTCAAATGATTCAAAATAGGATAACAAGTTTGAATATGTAGAACTAGAAACTTCTCAAACAAAGAGGATTTTTGAAAATTGAAATTCTTCATTTGATAAACATCATATTCATATTAATAAAAAATTACAAAATAAAAATTTATATTCTCAAGTCGGTGTATAGAGCACACCTAATAAAGTACTTACGTGTCATAATTTGATTTAGAAGATAACTTTTCAAATTTGAATATTAAAAATCAAAATATATGACAAAACAATCATTGAATGACAAATTGATATAATTCAATTCAAGTAGTGCTATTTGAAAACCTTTACAATTTACACCATAAATCATCTATATGACATAATTTGATTTAAATTTTAAATTTATATTCTAAATTAAATTATATCACATAGACAACGTGTGATATAAATGAGTAATGCTAGATGTAATCATAAGTTGTACAAGCGTTATACATTCTTTTTTTACTGCAAATATCATTCATCGATGTGAATAGCTTTAAATAGAATTATTCAATTCAATTTAGGGACAACGCTTTGAATATAAAAGTTTTCTCAACTCATCTCATCTAATCATTACAGCTTTTTTAAATTTCAATATAAAATATAATAAACAATTCAAAACTTTTAAATTCTGAAAAAATAATATTTTAATAATATTTATTCAATTTTTAACTTTCATATAAACTCATTTCATTTTTCATATAAATTCATTTCATCTCAATTTACTATCCAGATTCCAAACATCTCCGAGAGTCATTCATAACATGTAAAATACTATGAAAAAAGCCTCAAATTTATGGCATATGTAGACATGCGTAACGTCCAATTCACAAAAGAAAATAGAGAGAGAGAGCCAACCTGACCCAGTAGTAAAGGCCCATAATTTCCATCCAATTGGAAGCCCTTCGGAGAACATTAACTAATGATTAATCAAATTAAAGAGGGATAATGCTTTATCTTCCGCTGGAGTTTGTATGTGTTTTTTTAATGTGTATTTTTTTAATTTTTTTTATATAAATTTTTTTAATAATTTTAAATATTTAAAAAGATAAAAAAATTCGTAATATTATTAAAAAATATTTTTTTAATCATGAAGTAAAATAATTTTTTTTTATTTTACTTCATGATTAAGGAAGTTTTTTTTAATATATTTTTTTTCTTTCTAATTAAGAAAATATTTTTTTAATGATATTTTAAATTTATTTTATTATTTAAAAATATTAAAAATTTTATATAAAAAACAATTTTAAAAACATATATGAATAAGGGAAAAGCTTGTTTGCCGCCCCACTTATACCGTCCAAGTGTACCGCTCGGTCAAAATTTTTTTTTTTTTAACTTAGTGATTAAGGAAGTGATTTTAAATATATTGATGTATTTTTTTTATTTTTTAAATATATTTAAATATGTTAAAAAAATGTGAAAAGTAAAATAAAAAAAAAATAAAAAAAATTTTATGCTGGCGGTAACACCCAGCGGTCAATTTGAGACGGCATAGTAGCCGCTAGCCGCGCCCTATGAATAAAACAACACTACATCCCACGGTAGCTCCCAGCGGGCGGTAGCAGTATCCATTAAAGAGAGGTCCGTTGCCCAAAATTGCTGCTCCTGCTGCTCTCATCGTTTCAAATTTCAATTCAATCCTAAACGCATCACATCCAGAGTATAATACACGCGCCGCCGCATAAAATCACTTCCATTGACTGGGGGCCCAAAAATAGCATCAAGTGGACCCCACTCCCCCGGGTCTTCCTCCACACACGCGCTTCCTTCAGCTTCTCTGACTCTTGAGCTCGCTCCTCCCAAGAGTAGGTCGCTATTCTCCTCTCTCTCTCTCTCTCTCTGTAACTAAGGTGGGTAGTGAGAACTGAGGAGTGAGTACCGGCCTTTGCTTCCCGTGCCCTACTATTATCATTTTTTTTTTCCTGTTTTCGACAGTTCGCAGACTTTTTTCGGAGATGACGCTTTTATTACGGGGGTGATTTTTGCTTCCGAAATTTCTAAGATTTTTAGGCAAGTTCTGTGTTATTTCGGCTTCCACCTCGACGTATTATTTGGTTTTTTTTCCTTGTTTTTGCTCTTTTTTTTGGGGTCTATTTTGAAAATGCTGTACTTGTTTTGAGAGAATCTGCCGGTTTGAACGTGTTTGGGTGCGGAGAAGATCCTAGAAAAGGAAAGTATCGAGCTACATTTTTTGACAAATAATAGCAAGTGCCGGTTTCTTCTATTTTCCTATATTATTATTTTTGGAGGTACCAAGGCAATGCTTTCCTAATTCTTGTTTCTTAACCGGGTTGCGTTTTTTTTTTTTTTCCCCCTCTTTTTTGATTTTTAGGTTTTTTCTTTTAAGGTTTCAACATAATCGAGAACTTCTTTTGGTGAGATTACTTTTAGCTAATGGCGATTTTGCATTTAACATTTTGAGTGCATCTGCATGCGTGCGAGTGAGAGGAAATTTACTCTTTTTTATGTGTCTAACGTAGTGAGTAATTAAAAGAGAAGCCCCAGGTGTGAGAGTTGTGTACTCACTTGAAGTTGCAAGGAGAACTATTGCTCTTGCGGCTTGCGTGCGGTGTTTTGTATTCTAGATAGAGTTGTTCTGGCTGCAAGGAAAAGAACACTCAAATTTAAAATTTGAAATCATGTTGTCATTTTGGTTCTTTCAGCTGTTGCAAATGTGCTCTTTCAGTAATGTTCATTGTAGTCTGTTCATTTGGTACCCAGGGGAAAAAGGCATGGCATGGCATGCCAGATGGGAATTCCATTGCTATAGTAAATAATGTTAGCTTATCTAAAAAACTTACCCCAATCCTCGAAAAAGTGTTATCTCTTTTAGACTTGTAATATATTTTGCCTGGGTTTTGTGGCATCTGGTGGTTGAATCCAGTTTCAGAAATGTTATCTGCTTTAATATGTTAGATAGGAGCTAATATAAAGCGTGCTGCTTAGTTCCTACTACAGAATGTGATAAGATGGGGAAAACTTATAATATGGTTATGTGGATTGCTTAATGAGTTTTGCTACTAATCATCCCACACACCACACTTATTTTTATTTATTTTTAATTTTTTTTTTGGGTTTTATTGCTCCTAAACTAATTGAGTTCTTCTACCCATCATCCATACACCACATGTTTGGTGTGGGGATGATGAGTAGAATTTTTTATTTTTATTTTTAAATGCATGTTCGCCACTCTTTGGATTTATGCTGATGTGAGAATGCTAGCTTTTCAGAATAAGAAGGGTATGATGTTGCTTATGGTGTGATTTATTTAGATAACAGACCTCATTAAGGTTACTAGAAATTGATGCAATCCCATCCTTTTGTGAAGCTTGAATTAAACCTGTCTTTACAAGCAGCCTTTAATGGCAAGATTGTTTTGCACGAGGGGGTAGGTCTTTTCCGGGGCTTGGGCTGTGCATGCCCAGGTGGGTGCACGTGGTCGGTGTCCCATACTGTAGTACCAGTTAATCTGTGCTTACATTTCAGCTTTGACCTGATGGAAGAGCTGATGGTTTTTTAGTATCTGTTCTCTATGGTTATTACCTAAGTTTTGAGTGTTCTGGCAAGTTATTAGAACTGAGGTTTGTATGTTCTTTTCTGCTGTGGCATTTAATTTTACTTGAAAGTTCTGTTGATGGACTGGTGCATGTTCTTTTGGACTCTTCTACCTATACTCATACATATTGGAAATTGTAGGGGTTTCAGCATTCAAGAGTCTCTAGTATAAATTCTTGCTGAGTGATTGCTAATGGCGCCGAATCCTAGAGTTGCAGCAGCCTTTCGTGCAATGGGGGATATTGGAATTAGTCAAGATAAAGTGAAACCGGTGTTAAAAAATCTTCTAAAATTGTATGACAAAAGCTGGGAACTTATTGAAGAAGAGAATTATAGAGCTCTTGCAGATGCTATATTTGAGGAGGAGGAGACTAAGGTTCAATATTCTCCTTTATCAGTTAAAATTCAGTTGGATCTGTTTTACTATTCCCTTCCCTTCCCTTTTGTCTTACATACCTGCTTATCTAATATGAATCCTCTCAATCAGGTTATGGAACAGAAGAAGAAGTGTAAGAATACTGACGTATGTCAGTCTTTTCTCTACCTTGCACTGGTCTTAGTTATTTTATTTATGTTTTCGTTTTTTGCCTGTATTGCTCACCTTCTTGCATTTTTAACTGGCAGGAAGAAGATTTGGAGGAAGAAGCTCTGACGCATGATGAGCCTGAACGTCCGCTAAAGAGGTTGCGCTTGAGAGGTCAAGGAGGTCAGATTTTACCGTCGGTCAATGCCTGCAACCAAAGTTTGGATGGAAGTTCGGTAAAAAGACCTAAAGTGGAGGAGGATGAACTGCCCAAAACTTCTTTCCGACAGCAGCCTCGAGAAATAAAGGAGACACCCCAGCGTAGTATTGTTAACAAAGGCAAGCAGCCTCTCTTACCTCAAATTGAGCCCCTGGGAAAACGATCAATGTCTGAGAGAACAGCAAGTATTCGCATTAAAGAGCCAATGGCTGAGCCAGGCATTGCGAGTTTGCCCAAGCAGAAGGTTCCGGATACTCATGTATTGATCAAGCCAAAGGATGAGCCATTTACAGATGATATGTTTAGCAGTGATGTGCCAGACTATGAGGTTCCTATTGCAGTGATCCGTCCAGGTGCATCTTCGTTTCCCTGGAGCCATATCTCTAGATTAGCATAGCTCATATATCCAAATACTTTTTGGTGTATAGAATATTTTAACCTTGTTTGTATCATTATTTGTGTTATGCTTTATTTCACTGTCTATATGAGTGCTTGCACGCACTCTGTATCAATATGCGTTTTTGGAACATTCGTGTCTGTGTATTAGATTGACTAGATTCCACTTTGGTCATGCCCTATTTCTGAAAATACTATAAGTGAACAGCAGGGAGCTTGTCCTGCCATTGTCAACTTGTCACTGACAATTCTCAGCCATTTCTGCTAAAGCTCTTTTTTTTAATAAGTAAAAATATAATATATATCAATAGGAGTAATCAAGTACACTGAATGTATACAAGAAAACACATAAAGCTTGGTTTTTAGTCTTTTGTGTTTGCGGGTGCACTTGATTGACATAGCATGTATACAGTGTGAATTTTGCTACGAAAGCAAACGCGGGATTGCTACCTAAGAAGATGGTGACAGCAGACACCCTTCCCCTATCCCCTCATTGCCATCACTCTGTCACATGTTTTCAATTATTTCTTGGGATGCAACTTTAAGCTATTCATAATTTCTTATTAGTTTTATGTTTTTGCAACTTTCACTATGTTATCATTTCATGAAGTTTTTGACTCATAATGACAATCAATATCCACATTTTTATCCATTGGTATTATGCCACCCTTCTCCTTTTGCAGAGTTTTCTACTATGTAGGTCTTGGTCATTTGAGCTTCCATGACTGAGTTCATCTGGTTTGATTGATGGGCCCATTTTATGACAGTAATATAATGTACTTTCATATCATCAACAAGGTGACCATATTGGTTAGGTTTTCAAAGGCATTCAAAACATGTGGGAACATCGTCTGAAACATGTAATTATCTTAGTTAATAATGGATGTATGACATGCTGATTGTCACTTCTAAAATTCATCGTGCTAAGTCAAATGATCTGTCCAACCCTGATATCTGAATGATAAATGTAAATGGCCGAGAAGCATGGAAATTAAAGGATTGCACTATTCAATAAGCTTTGTTTGATATCAAAACTGCAATTCATGCTCTTTTCTAACATCTTGGTTTTGCTTACAGGTCCATCAAGTAAGGTAGATTCTTCAGTTGGGAATGATACAGTTGAAAAACAAGATGGTCCAGAGATTCCAGCATCCCAATGTCTGGGTGTAGGAAATAGAGGTGATGATGCTCTAGCTTTAACGAGTGAGAGGGAAACCAACTGCACACTTGCAACCATCCCAGAGGAATCTCCTCCCAATGTAGAGATTGCCTCCTCGCCCTTAGGAGAGGTAAAGATTTCTCTGAGCTGCAACTCCACCCTTGGAAGACCAGATTTCCATATGCCTAGTCGTACTGAGGTTATGAAACTGATGGAGGACAAATGTTTACGCACATATAAAATCATTGACCCAAATTTTTCTGTCATGAAACTGTTGAACGATATGTGTGAGTGCGTCTTGGAACTGGGAACTTATGGCCCTAATGAATCGCAGGAAGGCCCTGATGTATTGGAGAGATCTTCTGCACAGGGTCCTTTGGGAATTGGAGATGATGAAGGAACTTTGTGCATGCCATCCTGTACTACAAATGGATCAGTCCATGTTCAATGCTCTTCTGCAGTGGCTGTGCCTCTTTCAAGACCTATGTCATTAAGTTCTAGCGATTTAATGTCCATCCATGATGTTAATGACATAACAAGAGGAGAAGAAAGGGACAGAATTTTGTGTGTCAATGAAATTAACGGGGAACGTCTACCACCCTTTAAGTACATACGTCAAAACCTTGTTTTCCAAAATGCCTCTGTCAACTTTGCCCTCTCTCGGATTGGGGATGAGGATTGTTGTTCCAGTTGTTTGGGTGATTGCCTATTCTTATCTACACCTTGTCATTGTGCGAATGAAACCGAAGGCCAGTTTGCATACGCAAAAGAAGGTTTTCTTAGGGAAGAATTCTTGGAAGAGTGTATCTCTATGACTCGCGACCCACAAAGACACCAGAACTTGTATTGTAGAGAATGCCCGCTCGAAAGAGTGAGGAATGATGTCTGTTTAGAACCATGCAAAGGCCACTTAAGGAGGAAGTTTATCAAAGAATGCTGGAGCAAGTGTGGCTGCAGTAAAAACTGTGGCAATAGAGTGGTGCAGCGAGGCATAACTTGCAAGTTGCAGGTGGGGATTGTAACTTGGAGTTGTACAGTTGTTTTCCCCTGCTGATGTAACAATTACTTAGAGAATTCTTGATGCAGATATTCGTCTCTCATTAATTTTGGTTTTGCACTCGAAATACCATGTAATTTGTTACATATAGATTTCATAAAGTTTGTTCTGTATTTCAGGTGTTTTGCACTTCTGAAGGAAAAGGGTGGGGTCTCCGAACCCTAGAGGACCTGCCGAAAGGTGCATTTGTGTGCGAGTATGCTGGAGAAATTTTGACCAACACTGAGTTGTATGATAGAAACTTGGAAAACAGCAAAAGCGGCAAACCTGCGTACTCAGTTCTACTGGATGCGGACTGGGGTTCAGGAGATCTAAAGAATGAAGAAGCTCTCTGTTTGGATGCAACATTTTTTGGCAATGTTGCCAGATTTATTAACCATAGGTACTTGTTTAAATCTCAAAACCTCATGGCCTCTATCTATCTCTCTATCCGTTTCCAATTGGTAAGGTGAAGATGCTGTGAGGAACGTACTCATAAATTTGGTATCTAACTTGTATAAGCTCATTTTGAAATATAAAGTGACCTCAATTTCTGACATTCGTGATATTTAATTATTTACAATCAGAAATTATATACTTATATATATATAAAAAAAAAAACAATCAGAAATGATGTAGGAAATTAGGTAAAAATCCCATCTTCCCCTCCAAAAGAGCAAGAAGATGGGAGATGACTGCAATCTGACATTATCATGTCTACATGGCTCTCTGTAAACTATCAGACGTAGGAGAGTAGCTGAAGATCAAAATGCCCTCCTCCCTTCTGGCGGCGTGATGAGACGAATAGGTGAAATCTTGTGCGAATGACAATCATCAATGATCAATTGATAGCAGAAATGTTTCTTTGAGTGAAAGTCAAGTTAACTCCGAGAGAGATTAATCATCTCTAGCCTCTATTTTTGCAATATGGTGACAAATAATGATTAGTTTGTTAACTAGGTAGACAAATGTTTTACCAGCTATAGAGATTCAATTTGTAAGCATGTGATCATTCTGTTCTTTATTTCGCTAGGTGTTTGGACGCAAACTTGGTTGAGATCCCAGTTAAAGTGGAGAGCCCTGATCGTATCTACTACCATGTATGGGATCTTTGAGTCTTTTACTTGCATTTTCAGTGTGATGTCCTTGCTTAGTGATAGGAAACTGAGTTCTGTACAAATTAAGTCTAATGGAGTACTTATTTTGTTTTCTTTTTATGTAGCTTGCCTTCTTCACAACAAGAGTAGTAGCTGCCTTGGAGGAACTCACTTGGGTGAGTAGGTTTTTAATTATTAGAGTGCAGTTAATGGTTGTTCGTAAATAGCACGATCTGATTTCGTTTTTTATATTTCCTATACTATTACACGAATGAAGAACATAGGTTAACTGTTTTCCTGATTCAGAGCACTATAATGAATTGTGAATGAAAGGAAAATTCTATTTCATGTATTGTACAAAAGCGTCACAACATTGATTTAAGGCTTTTCTTTTCTTTTTCTTTTCCTGTTGGGGGTTGAGGTCAGAAAAACAATGAGCCATTGCCTTCATATGTTTTGGTATATGTGCTTACCTGCTTGAGCTCGTACAAGCAGTCATGCATTAAGATGGCCCTAACTTTTTTCCTTTGGATGTATGAATTCATTTTTATCCTGCTATCTTATCACTTTAGTTCATATTAATAGTAAATCAACCTTGGACTTAGTTCATGCATACATTAATTCTAGAAGCTTATTTTGTCATCCGTTGGTCTGCTTTACATGATGTGTGTGTAGGATTATGGCATCAACTTTGACGACCATGATCAGCCCGTGAAGGCATTCTGCTGTCAATGTGGTAGTAAGTTCTGCAGAAACATGAAGCGCTCAACTAGTATGCGCCCTTTCTCATTATTCTACATTTGCGAATCCTTCTTTATTGCAACATGAGATTATTGACATTTATTTTTTCTAGTTAATGATTTTGCACACTTGTTATGAAATCTTCATGGGAAGCCACTTTTTCTTGTAAGTAGGTTAGACATTTGGAACATGAAATCTTTTTGGTTCAATGCATTGTTTTTTCCCAATATTTGCTTCAATTCTTGATTGTCCTCATCAATGTTGCTGCTACCATCCCAAATAATGATAGATTGTTGTGTTTTCATGGCACAGGGTCTAGATCTGCATCAATTGTGAGATAAAATATGGATGGGGTTCGTCTATCAGCTGGTCTTCCACTCAATTAAGCTGCTGAATTTACTGAAAACTATATATGGTCCTGCCTAGTGTAAAGCTGGGGATAGCTTTTGGAGTCACTGGTGTGCCTTTTTGAAATGAAATGAGAAATGCTTTTGTACAGGGGTTTGTAAATAGACCAAAGGAGGTTCAAAATCACCGCTCCTCTTTGCAAATATCTTGCTCTGCTATTGTACTGCTGAAACCATGGAGAGCTTGAAAAGGGTGTAGTTGTTTTCTGGATTTTCTTCCATATGAACGGTAGAAGTTTACGATGCAAGTAATTGGAAAGTTGAAATTGCCGGCCCTGCCCGTTTTGTTAAGGTTATATTATGGAAAAACGATATCTTTATTCTTCAATAGTTTGCTACATGCAGAGTTTCATATAAAGGTTATAGGACAAGAAAGTGAGTTTGGTACTATACTAGTATGATTAATTTTTAATATTCGTTAATTATGAATATTTGAACCCATATTTATTATTTTTTTCAAAGAAAAACTGTCTTGGGTCTCAATTGATGAGTTTGCATGGACATTGATTTGAACCAAAACAGAAGTCTGCATATATGTAAAAAAAATATAGCGGAAAAAATACCTCAAGTTCAGCTCACAAAATTGCTCCACAAGTTTCTCCAGATTGACAACTCACAAGCTCTTCCTTTTAGTGGCGAAGTGTACTACGTAGTATAAAAACTAGAGTAACACTTAACAAATCCACAGCCTAAATACTCTTTCAAGAGAGAACAAAAAGAGATATTTTTTCTATTTTCAGAATGGTGCCAAAGCCTTCTTGAGAGAGACTATATATAGTCCACTAAAGGCTAGCCGTTACACTGCAAATAAATACAGTGTAACGGCTTGTAACGCATGGCATTAAGCCATGCGTTACAACACATGTAACGTATGGCTTAAAGCCATACGTTGATATGGAGAAGGGAGGGGGTCAGCCCACATGGGCGCCCCTCCTTTCACCTGCTAACAATATATCGCAAAACGAAAAAGAAAATAAAAAGTTTGTTGTTATTTTGTCAATTCTACTCAGGCTATAGTTGTTGCTATAACTATCAAGTCCACCAATTTGAGAAGAGGGATGCTACTTGTCATAAGAAAAAAGAAGAAAAAATTAAAAGAAGTGTAATGTAGTGTGTAGGGATGGTAGGTAGAATTATTCAATTTAAGAACTCCACTTTGAAGTTACCCTATGAGCCTTAGAAGATCATATAAAAAAAATTCCAAACTCTCTAGGATGAGTTCTCTCTACCTCTCTTGTGAGTTACTCTCCTCTTGGCTCTTAATACTATCTTTCCTCCCTCACAATCCCTCCTCACCATCCATCAAACACCTCCAGCACCACCTTCAACCCATTTCTCATCGCACCAGTAGCCTCCAGTATCACCACTCCCACCAGCATGTCCTCACACCAACTACCCGATATGGATAAACTCATCAAGCAGACAACAACACTAATATGGAGTGATCTTCAGCTCGAGCTAGAGATAGGCCTAGTGAATCACTTCTCTAATCTAACACTATTAGGGAAACTGTTATCCTCAGGATCCCTGAACAAGAATATATTCCATGCAACAATAAAAGCAGTTTGGACCTTCATCTTGGATTTTGTAATTGAAGCTATAAATATCAACACCTTCTTGTTGGCCACCAGTGTTCAGTATCCATGAAGTAGCTTTGAATTTTTCTTTTTTTTGGGTCCAAATCTATGGTCTCCCTATGGAAATGCTTACCAACAGAAATGCAAAAAGAATTGGTCAGATTCTTGATAATCTTATCGAAATAGATAAAGCCTCTATATTCGGTGTAGCACTAAGAAGATATCTATGTATGAGAGTTGAAATCAATATTGAAAAACCACTTCTAGAAGGCTTTGATTTGGCAAGACAGGACATGAGGTGAAAAAAATCTTAATCGAGTATGAGAGACTCTCTGACTTCTATTATGCATGTGGTTATCTAGGACATATTGCACAAGCTTGCCCAAGACACTCGATTCTGCCTGAAATCCTACAATATGGTCTATGGATGAGAGTTGACAATCCAATGTCTAGAAGAAATGATCAATACAGACCTACACAACATGCAAATGAAGAACAGAGAACCCAAAGAATTGTAGTACTACCAGTTCGTATCAGGGAATAGGATATTGATCATCATTCAAAGCCTCAAGCTTCTGCTAGTAATCTGTTCAGCAGAGGGAAAGAAAAATGTATACGGAGAAAGGGTCCAGAATATTTCAGTACTGAAAATTAGAGTAGCACCATTCACTTTTTAACGAGTATACCGAGTGTGAGACAATGGGCTCACAAGAACACATTCACTGGGAGCCATGGACAACCAACGAGAAAAATTGCATAGGAACAACACAGAGAAGATGAACAGTGGGCCATTAAGGTTATGTTTGGGGGGGGGGGGAGAGAGATGAGATTTCTCATCTCTATCTCATCTCATCTCATCATTACATCTTTTTCAAATCTCCATATAAAATATAATAAACAATTCAACTTTTTCAAATTTTAATTTAACTTTTTCAAATCCCAAAACAATAATAATATTAAAAAATAATATTTTAAACTTTTATCTTAACACTATTCACAAAATTTTTAAAAATTCTCATCTTATCTCAACATCCAAACCTAACCTAAGAGTTCGGTGGCCCCAACAACTACTAGCAGCCGATTTATTGCCCGTAACCAACATATCCTACATAAAAAATCCTACAAGCATTGAGCCCTTCACTCGTCTTGTCCCTAATCAAATCTTGTCTCCTACAACTCAAAAAATCACAACATGAGATCTATGAGTTGATTTTTGATTATGCCTAAAGAATAACGCGGTAGTTGTAGCACAACTTTATGGTATCCATTTCACAGAGAGACAAATTAAAAGAATAGCAGAAGAATACAAAGAAACTAAGAAAAAATATTAAATGATTAATGGAGAACAAAAATTAATTTTAAATGTAAATTAAAGTGAAGCAAAACGATTAACGCAGAAAGTACTTAAATTTGACAAACAGTAGAGCGTCGGGAATCCTTTGCACAAATCTGGTATTTTAATTATTCTTAATTCATTGAATAACTCAATTGAGAACTCAATTCCCAAAATTCCCAATCGGAAGATATAGATTTATAAACCAAGATTAAACCAAATGTAACCCTATGAAGAATCATTCACCACTTTTAAATACGTAAATTATTATCACTATTGAGAAAATCCAACGACGACAATATACTCAAGAAGCGATATTACAGCAAAGAATTAAATCAATATAGATAAATAATTGATCCAAACATAATCAAAGAGCTAATCCATTCAATAGAAAAAGCATGACTGAATCCATAGCAGAATAAATTCTATGATTATTCGGAGAAGAGAACATCAACGATGAATTGAGAATGATAAAACAAAAGAGTTTTAGTAATTGAAAATCAAATATATAAATCAAAAATAAATTAAAAATACCATCTAATGTGCAAGTTCATCCTTAACCCTACTTGAGAATTTAGTTACCCATAAATATAATGGACAACAAAAATCTCAAGAGAAAAGTAAAGCAAACGGCTGCCATGACAATTAATTTCCTCTCTTCCACTTTTCAGTTTCCCCTCCCCTCCTCTTTTCCGTGCTAATGATATACTTATATAGGGTAGGAAAGAAACCCTAATATCTTCATAATTACCGCCTAGAAAAATCGCTTAAATGTTAAGACTTATCTTGGCATCTACGTACGCACTTCAGGAGTTCGAATTTAGAAATTCTTATTAGAGGCAAAGTTGTAGCCCTTTAAGTTAGCTTTCCAACGCATCTAGAATCATATCAATCCGATATGTGAGTGAAAAGTTAAGATCCAAATGCTAAAGTATATTCAGACTATCTCCTAGAGTGTGTTGGACTCTAACTCTTTCTCTTGATCCGAATTACTCTTAAACCCTATCATTATCCTTATTTGAAGAGTCCTACATTCATTGAAATTTCTTAGGTTGTTCCAACTCTTACCCATTTGAAAGTCCTTTGAATTTGACTGGGTTTTGACTTACTCTTTTATAGTCCCTGAAATTAAACATAAAAATTTGTTTAGGAGTATCTCAAAATAAATAGAAACTCAATTCAAGAATACACATTAATTCCTATAATTTCTATTCATATTTTAGCATTATAGTCCAATAATAGAGTATTTAGAGTGCACTTTTATACACTCATCAATCTTCATTCATACTAATTCTAGCCTTGACTTTAATACGCTCAGCAAGAGCCCATCACTCTACTATAAGATTATCTTTTATATCATGTCTGCTTTGGACCCACTAGAAAGCCCAAGCCCACAAATAACCCTCAATACAAAGACTGGATCAAATCTTACAAACACTGAG
Source organism: Pterocarya stenoptera (assembly GCA_003123785.1). NCBI lineage: Eukaryota > Viridiplantae > Streptophyta > Magnoliopsida > Fagales > Juglandaceae > Pterocarya > Pterocarya stenoptera. The sequence goes on from QEOT01004130.1 coordinate 375,128, forward strand.
GAGCCCAAAGCCAAGTCAGATGACCAAATACTTAGCCCTAGACTCTCCCTCCCAGCCCAACCCAACGCCAAAAGCCTTAGATCCCCCTTTCCCACTGCAATCACCGAACCCATGTAACCCTTGCAACCTTGCATCTCCTCCTAATGTTTTCCCTGAAACCCATTTTGAAACCCCATCCTTGGAAACCTAGATAAAACCAAAAAAGAGGAAAAGTGCCCATCTTGAGGTCGAGGTTCCACATAAGAAGATAGTTGCTAATCTTCAAGCTTGCAACTTCAACCAAAATTCCATTCAACAAAACTCAGTGAGCTCAGGCGAAAAGAGGGATATTTCGACATCAATGAATCTATGGCTGAGATACCTAGGTCAGAAGGAATAGCTAGGAAATTTTCAATCATAAAAAAGAAACTCTCTGTGAAGCGTAAACCCTTCAAGGCCTCAATTGGTAACCTCACTCAGACTCAAACTCTAATCTTGCATGATGTTTTGCTAAGGCGGAAGAGCCTAACTTGCCCCTAACCAAGAATTGAAGATGATTTGTTGGAATTGCAGAGGGATTGCCAATCCTTTTGTAATGCATTCTCTAAAGGCCCAGATCAGGTTACACTAGCCTGATACTGTTTTTCTTGAGGAAACAGTTTTGTCAATTGTTAATACTAATAGTGTGGTGAATCGACTATGATATTTTATTTTTATGCATGTTCCACCCTGAAAAAATTGGGGGGGGGGGCTTTTGTGTGTGTGGTGTCCAGGACTGGACATGGAATCTGTTCATATATCTAGTAATATAATGGCTTTTGTGGTGTATTTAGATCCTGTATATTTACCTTGGCTTCTTATTCTTGCATATTACCCTACACAATACAATCAAAAACAATCTTTTTGGAATTTGATGAACAATATTGTTTCTAGCTTCAATGGCCCCATCTTAGGATTAGGAGATTTTAACACTGTTCTACACCAGTCTAAGAAACTAAGTGGCATACCATTTACATCTTCTTCTCAGCATACTGGCTTAAAGCTTTTCATGGATCTTAATGGACTTGCGGACTTAGCTTATTCTGGATGTAAATTTAACTGGTCAAACAAAATGTTTGACATTTTCCACATCAAAGAAAGACTTGATAGGAGAGTGGCCAACAGTAAATGGGCTACTATCTTTCTTGATGCTAGAATAACTCATCTGCCAATACATACATCTAACCATGCTCCTCTGTTCCTTGACACCATTGGATCCAAAAGATCTTTCCCTTTATTCAAGTTTGAAGAGTTTTGGGCTAGAGATCCTTCTAGTTTTACTGTAGTGGCTAAGGTATGGGATAGAGCCATAGCAGGTCCTTCTGATTATATCTTATCGCAAAACTCATCTCTGTAAAAAAAGGTTTAAGGATCTGGAATAAGAACCATTTTGTTCATATTCAAACTAGAATTAGGGAGTTTAATAGTCATCTTGTGGCCGTTCAAAACAAGATCCCACTTACCATAATACTTATCTTGATGATTGCATAAAACAATGCCTGAATGAACAACTCAGGAGAGAAGAGGTCATCTGGAAACAGAAATCTAGATTGCAATGACTCACAACCACAGATCTCAATACCAAATTATTTTACATGACCTCCACCATAAGTAGCAGAAGGAACAATATTCATATTCTTAAAGATCAGTCTAGTCAATGGGTTCATAACTTCCCCACTATCCAAAATATGTTCCTGGAACACTTTCAGAACATGTACAAAACCTCAGAACCTGACATTTCATTTAACCTGGATAACCTCTTTCCTGAAAAAATCTCAAACCATGACAATGAGGCTCTTTGTAGAATACCTGATGAGGAAGAAATTCTCTTGACTATCAAACAAACCCCATCATCCAAGGCACCTAGCCCAGATGAATTCACTGTCATTTTCTACAAACATTACTGGGAGATTGTGACGTATGATTTTATTAAGACTATAAAAAACTTCTCTATCAAGGGACATGGTCTTAAAGAGTTAAATCAAACCCACATTGTATTAATCCCAAAATCAGAATCACCTAGTACAATGCACCAATACAGACCTATTAGCCTCTCTAATGTGTGCTATAAGGTGATTGCCAAAATTCTGGCCAACAGACTCAAAAAAGTTCTTCACAAATTTATCTCTCCTCACTAATCAACCTTTATCCCTATTAAAGGCATTCAAGAAAATATTATTATTGCCCAATAGATCTTTCACCACCTCAAGAATAAAAGGGGCAACAAAGGGTTGATGGCTATTAAAATTGACATTGAGAAAGCTTTCGACTGCATGGAATGGAATTTCTTATTGATAGTCCTCAAATGCTTTGATTTCCATCCAAAATGGATTATGTGGATACAAGAATGCATAGCCACAATTTCATTCTTAGTAATTATCAATGGAGAACCAATAGGCAGCTTCAACCCTTCTAGAGGTTTGAGATAAGGTGATCCTTTATCAGCATTCCCGTTTATCATTGGAAGCGAAGTTCTTTCTCGTCTCTACAGTAGAAAAGAGGGCCCTCCATTACCCACCTCTTGTTTGTAGATGATCTGATTCTATTTGCTCATGCTAATACGAGTAATGCAAACTCTCTTCTCAGGTGTCTTGATAGATATTCTTCGTGGTTGGGTCAAAAGATAAACAAAAACAAATCTTCCATTCATTTCAGTAGAAACTCTTCTACCTCCACCATTAGATCAATCAAAGGGATTTTAGCCTTTAAAACTTCCACCTCCAAAATCAAATATCTTGGTCTCCCTTTAAGTTTTGAAAGACCAAATAGAGTCAACTACACTGAAATTCTTAAAAAAATTCAAAAAAAGCTCTCTGGTTGGAAGCTTAAGCTTTTATCACAAGTTGGTAGAACTACCCTAATCAAATTGGTTGCTAGCTCCATTCCAACTTATATGATGTCAAGCATCCTGATTCCAAATTCCATCTCAAAAGATATTGACAAATCTCTAATGAGATTCTGGTGTGGGTTTGACCCAAAAAAATTTCATAATTTCACTCCCAAGTCCAAGAAATCCATTTGCAAACCCAAATCCTTAGGAGGTTTTGGATTAAGAAAAACTTCTCTCTTCAATAAAGCTTTGCTCTGGAAATTGGGATGAAAACTTCTTAGCAATGATACCAGCTTGTGGAAATCTTTCATCTCTGAGAAATATGTGAAACAAACATCTTGGATGAACATCTATGCTAAACCCACTGATTCTAAATTCTGGAAAGGATTGATAAAACTCAGAGATTTCCTTGCTTCTAGCACTTGCATGCAGATTAACAATGAAGTCAACACAAGAGCTTGGTCTGATCCTTAGATCCCTACTCTACCACAACAAATTTCAATTCCCTCATCCTCTCTTATAATCCAGGACCCACAACTGAGAGTTTTTGAACTTGTCCTCGAAGAACCTAGAAGATGGAACACCATTCTACTTCAAACATTATTCTCTAGGAACATGTCCAGAGAAATAGAAAACATCCCTCTTGCCCAATTGAACTTTCATGACATTAAGGACAAACTCAAATGGATTCATCACTGTTCTGGCAAATTCTCTGTTAAGTCGGCATACTTTGCCTTAGTAACTCAAAATAACAACATCAACCAATTGCAACACCCCTCTACTTGGAAAAAAAATGTGGTCTTTGAAGATTCAAGACATGCTTAAATTTTTCATGTGGAAAGTTTTCAAAAATATTCTCCCAACAAGATCTCTGTTAAAGAATTGTATTCCCCTTAATGAGGATCAAACCATCTGTCCAATCTGCAACTTTGTAGAGGAAACTGCCTCTCACATTTTCCTAGAATGCCCATACTCTAGAATCCTTTGGAGATAATCTCCTTGGCCTATTAATATCTCCTCTATAAGAAGGCAGGACATTAAGGTTTCGTTTGGTTATGCAATTTCGATTAGATGAGATGAGATGTTTTGTTGAATGAAATATTGTTATAATATAAATTTTTAATATAATTTTTGTTTTGATATTTGAAAAAGTTGAATTATTTATTATATTTTATGTGGAAATTTGAGAAAGTTGTAATGATTATATGATATGAGATAAGATAAGATGAAATAATTTGGTTTTGTGTAACCAAACTAGCTCTAAGAATTGGGTCTTATGCATTCTAGAGCCTGTGGATAAAATTCATATTTTAGAAACAGGTACCCATAAATTTCAACTCTTTGCTACTATTGCCATAGATAACTTGTGGTTTTACACTATTGCCATGGATAACTTGTGGTTTTACAGAAATAAAGTCATCCACGATTCTCTTAATTTCTCAATAAACCAGTTTGTAGCAAGAGTTAACTAGTCTTACAGAGATCACTACAATGCTTGGGAATGGAAAGAACTGAATAATGATACCAGATGGTCCCCACCTCTCATAGAAAAATATTCAGTTGCTTTTGATGTTGCTGTTAGACCACATGGCAGTACCTCTGCTTCAATATGTAGAACACACAGTGGAGAAATTAATATTCCCCTTAATGAGGATCAAGCCATCTGTCCAATCTGCAACTTTGTAGAAGAAACTACCTCTCACATTATTCTAGAATGCCCATACTCTAGAATCCTTTGGAGACAATCCCCTTAGCCTATTAATATCTCCTTTATAGGAAGGCAGGATATTAAATTGGATCTTATGCATTCTAGAGCATGTGGATAAAATTCATATTTTAGAAACATATATCCACAAATTTCAACTTTTTGCTACAATTGCCATGGATAACTTGTGATTTTACAGAAATCAAGTCATCAACGATTCTCTTAATCTCTCAATAGACCAGTTTGTAGCAAGAGTTAACCAGTCTTATAGAGATCACTGCAATGCTTGGGAATTGAAAGAACTGAATAATGAAACTAGATGGTCCCCACCTCCCATAGAAAAATATTCAGTTGCTTTTGATGTTGTTGTCAGACCACATGGCAGTACCTCTGCTTCAATATGTAGAACACACAGTGGAGAAATTATATTCAACAGAGTAGAGCATTCAGGAAGCTGTAATCCAAACTAAGTTGAAGCTATGACAACATTCATAGGAGTACAGGAAGCCCAAGCCATAAACTTAAAAAATATCATACTAGAGGGGGACTCCCAGAGAACCTTATCAGCCTTACAAGAAGATCAAAGTCATCAAGACAGGATTACATAGGGCACTATAAGAGACATGAAATTAATGCTGGAGAAACTTGAGAGTTGGGAAGTAAGAAAAATACATCGTTTTCATAATCAATGCGCGCATGCAATTGTGCAATGGGCAGCTTCAAAAAATGTTTCTAGAATCATACCCTTGATCAAAATCTCACCATGTCTACTAGATTTCCACAGCGTCTAGGATTCTCCTCACTTTGTAATTAATCACTGTTAAGTAGACTACCTGTTTATGTGTTCTTTTGTAATTTGTATTAAGACCTTGGTTATCAATGAAGTTTATTTCTCTTGAGAAAAGAAGAAGAAGATCATATGATCCTATTGATATAAATTTGAACAATTTAATTTTTTAAATTTTATCTTGACAATCGTATACAGTTCATTTCACAGTAAGAACAGTGCTAAAACATAATTCATATCTCAGTTTTCTTATGATTTTCGCGTGTACATATTGGCAAGGGCTCTCCCCTTTGGTACATTACCATCAAAATCTCTCTTTAAAGACTATTCACAACAAACACTCTTTGGAAGCCTCGGAATATTTGAGGATTAAAACAAGCAACAAGTGGCATCATAAACTATAAAGAGAACCAGTACTGGAAGAAAGGATGAACAAAGAGCATGTCTAGCACTCCACTCCACATTGTTTGAGGGTTGGTCCGGATTGCTTTGGCAAGAAAGGATCAATTCGGACCCAAATCAGGGAGAAAATTGATGCAAGAAGTACGGACCAAAGGACTACGATGGTAGGAGTCCTGTTTTGCCTGCCCATTAAACCTTTCAGGAAAGGATAAAGATGAACTATGACCCAGAAGGCGAAAAACAGCTTCCCAAATAATGGACCCCATGAGCCATAGCCATTGTTAATGGCATCGGAAACTCCGGCCACGACTCCCACCATGTTCATGATTATAAGTGTGGTTGGCGGGATTAGAAGGGTGGTCCACTTGAAGAGGTAGAGCTCCCCAAACTCAGCATCTTCAGCTGCCTTTGATGTCACTGTGAAGTTTGTGTCAACTCCAGCAAGGACCTTGAGGAGGCCTTGGAAGACTGCAAAAAGATGTGCTGAGACACCACCAATCACCCAGAATTGCTCATTGCGCCACCAATCCTCAATGCTAACACCACTCCATCGGAGCTCGAGCACGCCGGTTACTATGATGGAGAGGAAAAGAGCCATGAAATATACACTAGCAAGGTTTGTCAGCTGTAGAACAAGTAAGACATATGATTAGAGCTTGTCTGGCTAACTAGGAAATACAATGAAAAGATTTTGCAATGAATTTGTAGTGTTAGGATGGAACTTCTTTGAATAACGACTTCCAATGTGGAGGTCAATAAATCTCAGTCTTACTAGCTTTAGCCTTCCTGTTTATCCAATAGCACATTTAACCACTAGAGTTACTTCTTTTCCAATATCTAGATTGGCCAATTCTTATGTTTCTCCCGAGACAGCCAAACAAATTTAACACAAATTTGATCTCATGGATTAAGGTTGATTGATTAGGAAATTGCATACAGTGGCCTTAGATAAATTTTGAGTACTACTTACAGTGGGGATGATGAATTTTCCAGTCAGAAGACAGACGGCTGGAATGGTGCAGTATGCAAGCAGAGGGATGGAAGTGAAAGGGTAAACGATGGTGTTGATGTAAGCCAGTCTCTCCAGCCATTTCAATTTTCCTCCATAAGCATACCATAGTGGGCAGTGGCGACTAAGGAAAATCTCAACAGAGCCAAGAGCCCATCTCAGAACTTGGTGTAAACGATCTGATAGATTAATTGGTGCTGATCCCTTGAAAGCTGCTCTCTTTGGCATGCAGTACACTGACTTCCATCCTCTGCAGTGCATCTTGAAGCCTGTCAGAATATCTTCTGTGACCGAGCCATATATCCACCCAATCTGCAATGAGAAGGAATTAGCAATTGTGTAATCAAATGACTCATAAGATCATCATGTAATGAGCTTGAAATTTCTGGTTTTACCTCTATGACTTGAACTATATACCATTATTATTATTTTGAACTCAAGGCATAACATGACGCCCGAAATCCTAGAAAATTGTCCAACTTATTAATTTTTTGGCAATTCTCTGAAACGTTTTTATTCCTTAAAAGCTTGAAAGTTAACATTGATAGTCAAATTTTTTAAGAACCTTTGAATCCATTTAGAGAGGGGCTAGGAGCTAATCACCTCTTTTCCCCATTCAGTTTTCTCTTCATAGCCGCAGCTGATAACATGAATGGCCTCCTTAATAAGCGATGCTTGATTAGTCCCTTCTGGAAGACCACCCTCTTCCATAAGAGTGGAAGCAATAAAAACGGGTGATTGTCCAAATCTTTTCTCAAAATTCTTTTGTGACATGAGTGATGATTTCTCCAACTCTTCATAACCTTCGAGCCCTTCTTCAATATCTTCAAGTTCAAACATAGGTCCAGACCCTTTCTTCAAGTAGCTCTTCCCCATCAGTTTCTTCTTCTTAGGGTAAAGTCTCCCAAGCAAGCTTCTTTCACCTTTCTTCTTTGACTTTGACTTCCTTGAACCACCACAACAGCAGCAGCACCACGAAGGCCAGCAGTCACATGTCATCTTTGGCCGCTTCTCAGATACCGGAGGATCATAGCCGTACAATGCCGGTCTGTTGAAGACACATCCAGTGCCAACATACACTGGACCTTGGATGCCATCTAGGCCTTTCATGTTGATCTGTAAACATACAATATTGAAAGCATTGGACAGGCAATTGTGAAAATTTGTATGCAAATTAGTAGTCAGAATCAGTTTGAGATGGCCGATTATCCAAGGATTGTATGACTTACATCAAAGAACACAATGTTGCGATTAGCATATCGATCATGTCGATCAATGCCATCGAATCTTTGAGGAAACTGGACATAGCAGAGTTTCTTTCCTAACTGGGGGTCCATCAAAAAACACATGGCTTCCCGTATAGCCTTGCTATTGTTGATGTAGTGGTCACAATCCAGATTCAACATAAAAGGCGCATTGGTAAGCACTGCAGAAACTCGAACCTATTGATGACATACACAATCCAAGTAATAAGAATAAGCAGATATCCGATTTCACACAGATTATTATTGTTTGAAATACAAGCTACCCACCAGGGCATTCATGGCACCGGCTTTCTTGTGGTGTTGATATCCGGGACGTTTCTCACGTGAAACATACACTAACCGTGGCAACTCCTTCCCTTCCACATCTAATGCACCCTCACTTCCAAGATATACCTGCAAAAAAAGTAGCATTTCCACAAGCGGTTTTAATTTAATAGCATGTCAACCCAAACAGAAGCTAATGTTTGAATGTGAAAAGAACAAGGGAAAACTGGGGGATGAAAAAAGGTCAGCAAATTCAACGCAAACGAAGTTACTTATTCCTTTCACTTTCCAACACCAGGGTCTTTCCGAGAACCAAAAAGAAGTTAAATGCCAATAAGAGTCAAACTTTGATGACACATAGGTAATGAGACCGAGAAAAGAAAGACAGTAGGGATGAATTTGCCAAACCTGAATCATGCCAGGATGATCGCGGGTGTTGTTTCCTGGCCAAGGGGTACCGTCCTGCATCACCCATCCATCTTCTGGTTTCTTCTGTGCCTTTGCCACCAATGCATTAATCCTTACTTTGAACTCCTCGTATTCTCTCTGCAATACAACACAAACACACTCCCTTAAGCCACATTGGTTTTCAGGAGAAGTGTTGCAGGAAAGCAGAACAAATAGGTTTTATTTTCCTTTGTCTGTTTGCTTACTTTCATAGCTCTGCGATCCTTTACAAAGGTGGGCAGCACCTTATCTTTCAAGTAGTCCATCTTCTGAGAAAAGTAGAACTCTGGGGCCCTTGGCTCTACGCTATATTTCTTACAAAATGGCACCCATACTCTGGCAAACTCAGCAGTTTCTGATAGTGTATCGAAAAGGAGCATCGATGCACCATCATCTGACACATAACAGCTCACCTTATCAACAGGGTAATCGACAGCCAAGATGGAAAGAACTGTGTTTGCAGTTATGATTGGCGGTTCCTTGAGAGGGTCAACAGTACTGACATAGACATCAACTGGGGCTAAACGGTTTGGTTCTCCCTCACGCTCAAACCTCATGGACAAGCGATCCAAGTAAGTTTCTCTGGTAGTGGGGCACCATTTAGGAAATTGATCAAGTATCCAAGAGAAGGCAAACCATGTCTCGCATATTACAGAGATGAGCCACAAGGGATAAGCATCATTTGCTGGAGTTAAGATTCGGAAGCGGAGGAAGAAAGCAAGAATGACGAGCCGGAGAACAATAACTATGCGATATGGACTGATTTTACTTGAGGGGATTGGAATTTTTCGCCACATTGGTTGCCTGGCTTCAGCCAAACTGCAAGAGGATAATGTTATTTCTGGTGCATAGTCTGAGAATTAAAATCTCTAGTACTTCTTAAAAGAAACATGGGTTTCATGTGTATTCGATCACGAATGGTTTTGTTTTTAAATGTATGAAGTTGCAGCATTGAAAGGAGATTAAACTTACAGGTAATCGTCGTCATCTCCTTGATCAGTATTTCCATCGTCTTTGCTCACCAAACCTCTCTTCTCTTGCCTGACTTTCCACTTCTCTACTCTTTCTTTCCATTCTGCATTACTATACGCCTCTCTGTCGCCTTCAAAATCCTTGCCAGCAACTGTGCCCCATCCACCACCATTCAAAACACATAGATCGATAAGTAAAAGTAGAAACAAATTTAACCCTTGTGAAAAAAAATTGAATACCTCAAACTTGTTCAAAGATATCTTACCACTTCCTGCAAACGAGCCAGTGGGATGCCACTGCGGGTGATTGTAGTCCCCATTTTCCTGCAAATTAAACTCACCACCATGAGTCCTTTCCTGCTGTTTTGAATTCCCAGCTTGCATCTTTTAATAAATGACCATATATCGATGACTTATCTTTTGAATTCATTTTGAAAAACTACTTAAAGGGGGGGAAAAAAACCTCAGCAGTTAAGGCTTTAAGCTACATAAGCTTACATGATTTGTTAGCAAATATTAGTAATTTTCATCTTGCCATTTGAGGTACGTAGATAGATTTGATTAGAACTTAAAGTATAAAGGTTTTAAATCGTAGTGGGGAAAACCGTTGCTTTTGGCTCAGATTTCTTCTGCAGCATGACAAATAGCTAGAGATGAACATCGCGTTGTCCTAGCTTTTGGGCTCTCTATTTGAAAGATGGATATGAATCTATATATATATACACACACCTATATATATTAATATCATGACGTTGGTATCTTCATAATTTATAGAAAAATTACCGAATGGTTAATGACTGCATGTTGCCTATCAGAATCTCCAGGGCCATTAATCTTAATCGGAAACTCATCATCAAAGTCATCTGCATCGAAGTTATCTTCGTCTCCAGCAACTCGAGGACATCCTGGAGAGAGAAATATATACCAGAAAACGATAGTTGCCGAGTCCCATTTTCATTAACAACCCGAAGATAGATACATGCAGTTAAAACGAGACTACATAATTATGAGAACTTGAGCTAACCCTTATGACGCTTATAGCGGGTGTTGCACTGGGGACAGCTCTGGTGCCCTTCACTCCTTTCGTAGTCATAACATGGCCTGCAAACAGGGAACCCGCATTCATGGCACGCCACAAACAACGAACCATCTTCCTTGTATCCAATCTCATCCCCACAAACTCGACATATTTTCGACACAGACTGACTGGTTGGAGGCCGGTTAATCTGCCATGCATGATACAAATTTGTAAGAAAAACATCAACTCATCTTCTTTTTCTGCTTCTAACAACTTAAAGCTTTTAGAGGAACTAATTTTATTCTTGAAAAGCAAAACAGCTTTAGAGAAGAAATGTGAGAAAAGAGAAAGAAGTAGAAGCTACCTCATGCTCAGAACCATGCGAAGCATGGAGTTGATCCCTCCGTGTGTCGGGACCAGTAACTAGGCCAGCCATGGTGTTTGAGGCGAAATGGAGAGATGGAGAGAGGAGAGCAGTAAAAGGAGGTAATATAGGGAAGCGGAGGGGGAGAGGATCGAAAATATGAGTTGCAAGTACGTAGAAGCAGTAGCAGGTAGTGTGACTTCGTGAAGATCGGTCTCCACCAACCGTGAGTTGGGAAGTCGTGTTTTTGAGTCTAAGAGACGTTAGCGAGCGATAGGTAGGAGAGAAATATGGTTTGGTTTGGTTGCTTTCTGGCTGGCTGCATGTGTCAATGCTGCATAGCTATCTTCGACTCAAAGGATTTTAAGCCTGAAGCTAACTAGCTGGCTGAGTACTGATCCGGCCTCCCTCTACATACCCCCAACAACCATATAATACCACATATATGCAATGCAGCTTATATACATATACATATATTTATATATATATATATATATATTAATATGTCATGTACCCCAACTTCCTGAACCAAGTTCGTCTCAAGCGGAAGAGAGATAGATTTATAAAGTACTGAATTTTATAATATTTATTACTCATTTAATATTATCTAAAATATATCATTTATCTCTCGTTTGATACTATTTGAAATATTTATATGGATAGCAATAAATGTTAGGAATAATTCTACATATAACTGTGAAGTGTGTAAATGCCGCGTAATCGTTTTGAAAAAGAGTAGGGTTCACTATTAAAAAATTAATTTTTTTTCATGAAAGTCTCATATTTTATTCATTTTTTTCAAAGCAATTACGCGAATGTTGCATAATTCACAGTTGCAAATATCTTTTCTCAAATGTTAGAGGCCTAATTTCATTCATGTGTTTCTCTCTTTCACATAACTCTCTTATCAATTTCGAACTAGAACTTGAGAGGATCTTTTTTCACTATAGGCACTCATATATTAAAATAGTTATAATCTCTTATCATAATTCCAATTAGTACGAGTCTAAATTAATACAAACTCATGACATAGATAGATATAAGATCAGAATCTTAACAACAATTTAATACAAAGAGATCTCTAAGTTCGAATACGAAAATATGCCTAGCTTGGTTTACACTTCTTTTTCTTTTTGTTTTCTTAAGCTACAATGGAAAAAACAAAAGAAAAGGAATTTCAAAAAACATAGCCGGCCGGCAAGACAAAAATATTTTTTTAGGGGATATTTTGCATATTTTTTTAATTATAAATAGTTTGATGTTAATTGCGATAAGTGAATACAATACCACAAATTAAACAAATGACTTGTTGCAAGGAAAAAAATCATTGTAAAAAATCCAATTTTTATTGCAAAAAAGTATAATTTAATTTGCAACAATGACATGTCATTGCCCTATTTTAGCAAGAGCATTGCTATGCATCAACCTACACACCACACACCAAATTGTTTTTAATTTTTTTTCAATTTTTTTTTTATTCTAGTCTTCTTGAAACATTTATATTTTTTTATTCATCATCCATATAATACACATTTAATAAGAAAAACAAATAAAAAAAAAATAAAAAAAGTTATGGTGTGTGGTGTGTAGGCTGATGCAAAGATTAATTCTTTTAGCAAAGAGCAGCACTACGGCCACCGCTCCCAGCTACCGCTGGGAGCTACCGTTAGTTCATTTGAGGTTTTTATTTTTTTAATATTTTTTTACATGTATTTTTTAACATATTTAAATATTTAAAAAAATAAAAAAATTCATAATATTATTAAAAAGTACTTACTTAATCATTAAGTAAAAAAAAATATTAATAAAAAAAATAAAAAAATCACAGCGATAGAAACCATTGGTAAGAGTAGTATTACTCTTTAGCAAATGCTACATTGGTGAAATTAGTCTATCCCAACGAAATTTCTTTGTTATAAATAGTACTCATTTTTAATCACGAGATTTTATCAAATTTGGAAATAAATTTTTAGTCGTTGTTACTGTTTTATACTGTGATATAATAATTCGTTAGTATCGCATGATGTTTTTTCGTCAAATGTAGTAATTACGGGTATTTTCAGTTAAGTGCACCTACTATTAATTATAATTAGGAAATTACAAGCTTATTCATGAATCTGGTATTTTCAGTTATTTTATTGGTTGGGTGGTGGGTTGAAAATGAGAGAGAGAGAGGAAGACCAAAGACCCACCAATATTGATATTAACTAAAAGAAGAAGAAAAATAAACAGAAAATTCAACATCATGATTTACATCGATCAGACTAGAATATATATATATATATATAGAACCTGCCGGCTGCCACCAATATTATTGACAACAACTAAAACCTCATTACTATTTTGTATTAATGGTTGACTATACATATATAATACCATCTTTCTTAATTAATTAGGTGGCCATAACTACTGCATGCATCATATATAATATTTCTCGCTTTCACGATCGAGTCCTTCATACAGTACTACAGTATTCAAATTTGTTGGGTTAAACTCCCTTGTCAATTTATAAGAATCTTCTTTNAAAAGACTCACAATTAAGTTACAAATCTTATTAGAATATTGTTCTTTCGTTTCTAATAATTGATTAAGCTACCAAGAAGCTTGTACTTGATCAATTTTCTTCTTTTATAATATTTTTTTCTTAAATTTTATTCTTGAATATCCATAAATTTGGTAATTTAACTTAAAAAAGTAATTTGAAAGTCCTGTCAGTAAATTTATGCAAATCAATATGGAATTTACTAATATTAGTAATATATAAATATATATATATATTTATATTCATGCAGAGTAGTACCAACTACTCGATCGATAATCAGCCACGCATGCACGATGGATTGCACGAGTGTATGAGAACTAGCTAGTACGTAGTTGATCTTAATTATGTAAATGGAAATGAATTAGCCCGAGTTTTAGCTGATCATGATTCACTCAAATATTAATCTGTCAACTTTAATTGCACAAATTAAGCCACGGCCTGCTTAATGACAGCATGCATGCCTGGACATATACTATTTGTAAGTAAACATGATTATTTATTGCTTAATATTAATGGGGACATGCATTATGAAGACAATAATTAGCAGAGTACGTACTCGATCGATCAGGCAACAATTCATCATGCACCATCATCCATCCTTGCTCAACTCAAAACATCAGTACAACGTCTGACATGGTTGAAGAACAGTACTATGATCAAAACTTTACTCAACTTTGTTACTGCATCTGCAAATTTTTCTTTAGAATAGATAATATATCTAGTCCCAAAGCTCTATCCATCAGTCAGCTATGTCTGTCTCACTCAGAATAAAACATTCCATTAATCAGTACGGTCTTGTCAGTCCTTAATACCGATCATGTGGAAGGTGATATGGCTGCTTATTATTCATCTGTTCTTGGACGCTTTGAGGGTTGAGAACTAGATTCATCTAGTTCATAATCCTGAGGAGCTTCTTCTTGTTCAGGTGCCTTTTCTTTCCCACCCAGCTCCCACGAGGTTTCTTCCAACCCAGTGTTGGCATTGACTGGCTCAGCACCTGTTGTACCATGGCAATGGTCTAACTGGGAGGCTTTTAGTTCAGTTTTGGTAGGGGAATCTGGAACTGCATCCGAAGATGGAACAGATGCTGATGCCTTCAGTTTGTCCATGCCAGGCTTGCATTGCTTCTCAAACATCATTTGGAGGTACCTTCCTTGTTCTTCTATTCGCAACTGTAGATTCCTTTGAATCTGCTCAGACGTTAAAAAAAATATATATATATATATTACAACATAATTACGGATACAGCAACCCAGCAATTTGGTAACTAACCTTGAAAAGGGGGGTACAGCTGACATATGCATGTCCCCCACACATGATATATCTACAACCTGAAATATTTGTAGCTATGTTTTGCCCTTTGATTCAATGAGTATAACAATCAAGCCAGCAAAAGTATAGCAGCAAGCAATACAAATTGCCAACCAAATGTTGAACTGAAACCTAATGTTTAAATAAACAGTGCAGCCCCAATCCTTCCCCGGTCAACTAGTTCAATATTCCTTGGTGCCAACATTAAATATGCACTCTAATAAAAGGTGGCAGACATCAATCTTCCATCCCACACATTACCCACTGTCAACAGTAAACTCAATAAATCCAGTTTAAAAAAGAAGGAAAATTAGAAAAAAAATAAACATTAGAAAAAATAAAAGAGCATAGCTACATTATAGTCGAAGTGGCAGTGCTACTTCTCAAAACTGGGGAAAAAATTAAAATACTAGATAACCAATTCCTAATTTCCTTCAGTGTTTTCTTTGGGAATTCCATGAAAATCAATTCCTGCTCTTAAACAAATGATATGTAACATGCTTTATAAATTAATCATTTGCAATCGGAACATTATTGACATTGCAGCCATCATGACAAAGAACAATATAGAATCTGGAAACCAATATCATGATATGATATATAAACGAGAAATATCATGAAATCCCGAAAACTAAGGTGAGGCCAAATTGGTACTATGGCTTTTGGTGTCTAACACCTCCCCCTCATCCTCCTTTCCCCAATAGGGAAAAAATCTTTTCTCAATAGTTCCACACAAAAGGAAACAAACATAATGAATCCTTTAAGGGATATCCAAATCAGATGTGCCATTACCCCACCCCCGATAAGTAAATAGATTGATGAGAAAACACCAACAAGGTGCAGTCCCTGTAAAGACCTATGCATCAAAGATTTCATTCCCCAATCCATATTAACCACAGCCAAGTGCCTAATTGGGGGATAAGATCACTCATACCAATCAGCACCTCTCACTGGGCCATAAATCACTGCAATGACAAGAGTAAAGCTAACCTAACAAATTTCCAATATAAACTGAAAAGAAAATCCTTTTCTCTAGAAGGAACTCATAAGTCATACCTCAAGCTGTTCATGAAGCCGCTTTTGAACTTCAATCTGCAATCGCAGAGCTTCAGTAATCTCGATACCCCTGTTATCCAAACAAAATAGAGTTCACAGTCAATTTAGATTAGCATGATAATTCGGCACTTAATATGGGAGATCATTAGCCATAACACGCACAAGCTTGAAATATTTAAAGATTGGTCGTGTTTTGAATGTAATCTAGGCTCATTGAATGATCCTTATAGAAAGTCTTTCCAGCCTCTAATATTAACCATTTGGCTTCTCTTTTTCTCATTTTTTGGGAAGCCTGGTTCTCTACTTTAGGTAGTTTGATCTACCACCTAACGCATCAATCATAAACTGTTGGAAACAGTGAGCACAGAACATTTTCAAGGGTCATACTTCAATAAGATTCACGTGCATGTTCTGTTCTTGCTGGATTCAGTCTTAAAAAATGCAAAGGCTATCTAGTAAAACTGGACATTCAACATTCCTCTCCGCAGAAACTAGAGTTGCTGAAGAATATGCATGACAACTTATTGATGATTTTCGCCACTGTTAGTTTCTAAACCATTCACTTATTGTTCTAGGTTGATTTGTACTATTAGCAGTGCCTTGGACATCTTAATCGTTTGGAGCCTAAACAATTTTCAATTTAATAAACTCATAAAAAACGATGTATTCATTCTTTTCTTTTAGTAAAATTCTCATTAACTGGAAACTGGAAAGTATAGGTTGATGTGTGGTACATCTTGCATGGTTCTAGGCTGATGTGTACTATTAGGTTGATGGTTCTAGCCTGAATGTCCATTTTCCAAGTTATAATAGCATTGCAGTGTCTCATAAAACTGGGAACTGCCTATCAACACTCACGATGTCCTTGTACTTTGTACTTATGAGTAAAAAAACCATGATGGTTCTAGCCTGAATGTCCATTTTCCAAATTATAATAGCATTGCAGTGTCTCATAAAACTGGAAACTGCCTATCAACACTCACAGTATCCTTGCACTTATGGAAAAAAAAATCCTTATACTTCATATATCCAGAAGGTCAAAGTCAAGTCACCCATCTGGAAACATAGCAGCCAATATATAGTGATCCATGGTGTACATAACACGTTGCATTAAATTCCTCAAACAAGGCCAGATTATGCAATCATGCAAGCCAAAGGTTAAATGTAGCACACCTTATGTAACAAAAACAAAAAATTCTTTGCGTATAAATAAATAGCTGACTTACGTTTTCAAGTCAAGAGTTGACATGTCTTCAATCGGAGTCAATTTCTTCTCTGAGGATCCTACAGATAAAATTTAACAACCCATTATACTTATAAAAAAAATAATCCTTAGATTGTAAAACAAGTCAACATCTTTGTGCCAACCATAAAAGACATCGGTAACAAAATAGCACAAGTCCAAGCTCTAGAAAGAGAAATAACTGAGCTAAAATGAGCAAGGAAGTGTTTATAGTGGCATGATTTAATCAAAGGCACTGCCTTCATTGAGTGAAGTTGAAGTGTTCACAACAAATAAATGGAATGAGAAACCTTTGAGTATGTGTGTGTGCGTGTGAGAGAGAGAGAGAGAGAGAGAGAGAGTGAAGAAGCCAAACTTTTTTTTTTTATCGGAAAATGAGAATTTTAGAGATGAGCTAAATATCCATAGCCCAAGTACACAGGACATATACAAGAAAGTCATGAAGATGCCAAACTTTAACTGGGAATAAGACTTAGTTAACTTGAGTTAAGCTGAGAAATCAAGAAGAAATGTTCACATGATGGTATCTACAACAACAACTACAAAGACATGATAGAAGGTTCTGAGGGTGACTCTTAAGCCCACAATATATACAGTATAAAGCACACAAGATTAATCTAATGACAAATTTCATGATCCCCGAGAAAGTCCGTCTCATTCTACATTTGGGGCAGCCAGTTATGCCAAAAACGACTTGTTGCTCTCTAAGTTTTCTTTCACATCATGCAAAAGCTTCAACAACATGGCAAAGAAATTATAATAACCCTACTGCAAAAAGCATTTACTTCTTTAGAGACTTTAATTTCCCTAAAAATGTAAACAAGGGCAAAAAACGCCTCCTTAAACACCCCTCCCCTTTTCTTCCCAGCAAAGAAAAACATTCAAACCGGAAGGAGCTGATACAGTAAGGTATAACATCCCACCCTGTTCTTCATTCAAACAAAAAGAAACTGATACATTGAGGTAAATTAAAGCAGTACAAACAAAACCAAAAATGGGAACACACAGATGCACCGGCATGCACCTGCACGCATGCCCACACAGAAGTACTTGTTACATACCTTCTGAAGAATCTGGTCTGTATCTGGCTGTCCGATATTTCTGCAATTCATGGGGGCAAAATCTCCAGTTAAAAGTAAGTTCACATGCAAATGTTGCACATTATTTATGCAGGAAACTAATCTCATGGTAAAAGAAATAAAGCATAATACCTGCAAATGGCTTTTCACATGATAGATGGTCAATCCTTCAACTTTCATGAACTTCAGCACACCCTTTGGAGTAGCTTCTGTAAAACAAGAATTATTAATCAATTGAAGCCAAAGCTACATAATTATAGACTAACAGTGTGATGAGGATAAAAGAGTTACATACTTTCACTACCACCAAGTTTATTGACAGCTTCCACAAAGGCTTCATGAAGTTCTGGTGTCCAGCGCATGCGTGGTTTGGCTGGGGCACTATTTGCTGAGGAAGTGGGAGTAGCAATAGCACGAATTTCTCCAGATGGAACAGGAAGCTGCTGATGAACTTGGGACTCGTGTGCTTGAAAATTTGGAGATGGTTTGGACACCTGGCATGCCATCTAAAGAAACAAGACAATAATATCAAAAGAAAAAAGAAAAGAAAAGAAAAAGAAACAATGCCAAAATGATTCAAAATCAATCATACTGGAAATTATCTATTTTCCTTATGGACCACTATTAATGACCACTATTATGAATATCCAACCTTTGGTTCCAAATCTGTAACATTGGTGTCTCCAAGAAGCTCATTCCAATTTGCAACGTCATCGGAAATTAGCTGGTCTGCCCATTTACTAAATTCCTCAGATGGCAGGACGGTATTACACCCACTGCTTTCTACCTGACTACTCTCAATAAAGGTATTTACAGGAAAATCAAGAAAACTTGGAAGTGAATCAGTATTCCAGGAAGCAGAGTTTTCTTCGGCATAATGACTTGATTTTGTAGATTGAACAGAAATCGAATGAGAAGTGTGTGTCAATGGAAAAACTGCTCGCATAGTTGATGACCGAGAAATAAAAGGAGAGTTTTTAGAATGCTCTTCATGGGGCGAAAGAGATGAGTAATGAAGATCTGATGAAAATCCTGGGGATGATGAAAACATGTGACCAGCCACTCCACTATCAGAGTGTAAATGACTTGCATGGTTAAAAGGCCCTTTCACAAGTTCTCTTTCCATATAAACGTGTTGAGAGTCTGGCAACTTCGGATATGTCTCTTGCAAAGGGGCTGGAAGGACTGGTAAAGATGAAGACAGTGCTCCAGGCATCCCCATGCTACTAAGCTGCTTTGCACCTGATCTTTGAATTGATAAAGTAGGGCGTGCCTCCATTTGGTCCTAGATCAAAAAAGGAAGAACGTGTCAATGTTTAGTCAATAACTGTTAGCTCATTTTGTGCCACCCTGCTATGGTTGTTAATAGTCACCAACTAACAACCCACTAAAAGCACCTGGGTTGCTTGTTCTTGAGACCCACACAAAGAAAAATGTAATCAATTTTACGTCTGCAGACAGAGGTATTGGATCGATGTAAAATACTAACTAATCGGAGACAGTACTATAATAAGTGTTGGCACATCTGCAAACAGAAGTGCTACACCGATGTAAACTACAAACCACAATCAAGCACACTGCAGTAAGAGTTTCTTAATGGGGAAGAGGATGAGAAGCTTTCTGTGAAACCTAAATTAAGGTAGATGACACATAAGATATATGAGCAAACCCACACACACAGATATCTATATTTGAAAATATATGAGGTCAGTCCTTGAACTATGAGTGATAGAGAATAGATTATCGTACACCTCACCATCTCATTTGAGCAATATTGGTTGTGAACTCTGGTCGGATCCTCACACTCATAAATAAGACACTTGCCCTAGAACAACCCATGACCCAGTCACCAGCATATACTTGGAACCCAAGCTTGTCAAACTAGGACTGGATATCTAACGAATAATGCAATTGGAGATTCCCAAGCCTTGTTACTATTAGATTTACGAGTCCTTGGGCCATAAAAATGCAAAATAGTCAAAGAAAATAGTGAAATGTCGAATCTCTCCTCTACAGATGACACTACATCTTTCCAAGAATCTAGCCTCTCAAAATCCATAATTTCAGCATTATAAGTTATTGGTTTAATTGAAATCTGAGACTGATAGAAATGCTTGCGAGCTACAAACATCTTTCAAATTCCCACTTGGAATTTCTGAGGCCCAATATATAACAATCCTCTTCTCAACAAGCCCTGAACATTAAGCACAAGGAAGCATAATACAGAAAAACCCTCCATTTCTTGGAGGAAATCAAAGGATTCATTCTAATAGAGTGAGGAAAGAAAAAAATTGATACAGAACAATGAAAAAATTGAAGTTCAAGATATCTTCATGATTATTGAATAACTCTATCCACCACATAATGCAACGAGAATAGAAGGTCACCGGTCAAAATACTGACAACTATCATCATTGAAATTCGAGTGAATTCACTGCCTTTGAAATGGTAAATGATCTAAATCAGAAAATAAAAACATCAACATGCTCAATAATCATGGTCATCATACTCAAATCTCCAGACCTACAAATAAGCACATAGAGGAAACAATAGCGATCTTCATCGTAAAACTCCAAATAAAAATCGTGGACAACACCAGTCAACTTATTTGGAAAGTCTTGCAAGTGCTAATTCTATCATGATCATTGTCTCCACCATCCAATACATATCTAGACAAACTTGCCTTAACAAAGGATACTTAAGACCACTTCATGGATTCTTTGTGCATATACATTTACTTCTAAAAATAAAAAAAGTTGTGCATATGCATTTAATTCGCATGACTAAGAGAAAATTAAGGAAAATAAAGTGTTTTCATAGTGTTGGATGAAAGACTGGATCGATGAGATTCCATTGCTGAACCCCATTCTACCAAAGAATCTGCACAACTGATTATAGGTTTTCTGATTCCATTTCCAGAATCTACCTTTTCTCGGAAACCAACCCACTTCTGGAGCTGATCAGTCAGGGGAAGGCTCCAATAAAGTGATTCCACATCAGCCTATTAGTGGCCCACCAAATGTTAGCATTAAGATTGATTCTCACCCCTGGCCCTGAGAGGTGGATGTTGCCAGCTTGCCCAGGCTTTGGAAACCCATCAAAGTAGAATTCCCATTCCAGGCCATCCTGTTTGCCATCTGAGTGAGTCCCAGGTAAGGGGAAGAAGGCCCCATCTATTTCAGGACATCCAAAGATTCATTTAAAAGGAAATGGCAGAGCAGTTAGCCCACCCTAAGCAGTTGCTTTCTCATTCAAATAGTCACATAAACATCTGGAGGCTAGCAACCCCAATAAATCTGTAATATGCTTTTACATCCTGTTCATTGAGAGACTAAACTGAGTAAGAGCCAAAGACTGGGATCATTTTTTCACAACCGTATCCGAACAGAAGTTCACTATCAAAAGCATTAGTCAATCTGACTTCAAAACAACACTGATAATACCTCTATAATGTCCACAAAAGGCATCCCTAATTCATACAAGTTCTGGCTGGCAAAACATATTATCTAGTCAAATATTCCACCTTATCCAGAGGCCATTCGTAACTTAGTCATACACAAGTTCATATGGATTCCACTAATTAAAAGTTCTGATAGGGCCACACTTCAGTTCTACCATAAGCAATCATGTAAAAACCAAAAAAAAAAAAAAACATAGCTGGCTCCAAGAATCAAATATCAACAGCACACCAATCCACCCAGAACCTGAAATTCACCGAAATAGCCACGCAACCCCCAAATCAATCCCGTATCACAAAAAGTACATGTGCATGAAAAACTATAGACGGAACAACACATTATCCACAAACACACAAAAACAAAATCAAATGCACAAAAAAAAAAAAAAGTGACCGAATTCAATTTGCACCCCATTGGTTGAAAAACACCAAAAAGTAAATCAAAGCCCAAATAGATATACCAAATTTGACGATAGCAACCAAGATGGCCTTCAAATATCACCCAAAAAAGGTATAAATATCAAACGGGTATTATCGAATTCTTACCTAAAAAATCATAGGAAGGTCGGAAAGTCGAAGTCCAAAAGGCTCAGAATGGATTGAAAGCCAGGAATTTGAGTTCAGAGCGATGAAGAGGGTGGCGAAGACACAGGCGGGTGCTTTGAATTCCGTCACCGGAGTGCCCGAGGAAGTGAACGGTGGGGTGACGAGTGCGCTTTGCACCCCTCCCTTTCTGGCATATTGGCCACTGCATTATAAGGAACAGTATAATTCACACGCTCCATAATAGCGCGTGTATCATAGTGTGAGGAATACTGTAGCTCAAGTGTTGGTGGGACCTACATTTGGAGGTTCCTGGTTGGTGGGCGGCGAAGATACCCGATTGGGTGCACTTGGGGCTTAGGTGGTTTGCCGTTTGGATTATTTTATTTTTATTTTAAAAAAAATGTCCTTTCGTTGTGCTTAAAAGGCCAATGGGACGTGGTGGGCCCTATACATTTTCTTTCTTCTGCTTTCTCACAAAACAAACATGGTCCCTGGGAATTTTGGCTGGACAAGTGTCAGGCTGCAGATGGATAGTTTGCATGGTGGACTTTCAAGTTTCAACTCCAAAAAATAAAGAATTATTGAAAAAATCTAGGATTCTTTCAAATTTAATAACACATCTAGTGATTAATTAATGGGTATAAACTCAACTCGAATAGGAGAAATATCTTTCAATATAGTTTATTAATAATTAAAAAGAAAATATTTGGTCTACAAGAATTATTATAAAGATTAACTTGATATACAATATATTGAATTTTTTTTTATAAAATAGATATGACGTAAAACATCAAGTTATGTTAATATATAATTTTTTTTTATATAAATCTATTTACAGACTTATCTTTTTTGTAAAAAAGAAAAACTTAAATTCTGTAATTTTTATAATAATAAATAAAAAATAAATTATCTAAAAAATCAAGCGAGAATATCAAAATCCGATAAATACTCCAATACAACGGATTATTAGAATCTAACTCCTTAGAATATGGAAAGCTCAACTCCATTAAAAACTACCAATTAACGAATACTTATTTGGATAATACCAACAATGTCATGATGTTTTGGATCAAATTAATATCAGAAAGTATGTTATTATTATGTTTAAACAAAAACCCTAAAATTGCATTTTGAAAAGATGAAAAATGGTGGGCAAGGTGATCAAGAATGTCCACACTTCCACTTGGCATATTAAATGCCAATACATTCTGCGTTTTCCTTCCACCTTTATCCATCCTTCTATTTTCTATCATTCTAAAGTTTCAATTCATAATTCATTGTCTTCATATTAGACACTCCACTTGTAAATTCACTTCGTATCTTCTTCTAATTTGTCCTCACTTGATTCCCTCTTGATCAATTTTGAGCAACATTATTCTTCAAAAAGAAAAATTCTTGGGAGAAGTCACTCTTGGCAGCAGCCACTTTTGTACACAATATGTGGTTTTATCCAAACCGTCCATCTCTTAAAGTTGAAATTATGAGAAGAAAAATGAGAGAAGGAGAAGAAGCCATATAGTGAGTGCAAAGTGTGCACTACTATATTAGCTTCTCTCTAGCATTATTCCTTCAAAAATCATGTTTGTTTTTTTTTTTTTTTATCTAAATAAATCTTATTTCAAACTTTTTGCATATAAGAATAAGGGTGGTCACCTGGATTCTGGATCGGGTTAATTATGACTGACGGGTGAAACTTGGTTTTAGAAGCCCGGATCTTATAATAAGATTCCTAGTTGGTAAGATTACACTATTTGATCTCAGATCTCTAAAGCCGCTTGCAAATTTTCTCAGCAAAATTTTAAAGCTTTTCTTTCACTCTGGTCATTGCTTGATTGACTCGTATACTATGAAGAGTCAGTTCCTAACCAGCATCAATGCCAATACATTATGACAATACTTATACTATGATCTTTAGAGTTTCGGACCAAAATTTAAGGCTGCCACGTTTGTTTTTACAGATAAGATAAAATGAGTTGAGATAAAAGTTAAAAATTGAATAAAATATTATTAGAATATATTTTTTTAATATTATTTTTATTTTGAGATTTGAAAAAGTTGAATTGTTTATTTTATTTTGTATGGAAATTTGAAAAAATTGTAATGATTAAATAAGATGAATTGAGGTGAGTTGTAAAAGCAAACCAGGCCGATCGAGAGAAAAATGAACAAATAAAATAGGCTCAGGCGAATCTTATACTAGATAACGTTAATTACTAGATAAGTGTAGCGGATTATGCTATGTGTCTATATCTATCTTTGAATACTTCTTAGAGATTACCATGGTTTTTGTATAATACCATGCACTATAATATATAGTTTTTTTTTACCATATTTTTCTCGCGTATGACATCAGATTTTCATAACCACCATCATTCATCACAACCACCAACATCCTTGAAACAACAAAAGTATGCTTGCAAACTGTGTGCTTTATGCTTTGGTAGATTGAATGTTCTTTTCGGACCTCCTTAATTAAACTACTGCACCACCAATCAAATAATGCATGCCCTTTATGTACCTGTGAGACTTAGATTCTTCTTAGAGAGCATATATATATATATATATATATATATATACCCACGCCAATAGATTGGTATGTTGGAGAAAAGAACAGCTCTCTGGTATCAGTATTTAGATTGTTCAGACTTTGGACGTGAAAACTACATCAGAAACTTGGGTCAGGTCCGAATATGTTCTATCCAAACACTATGGTATCTCCAACTCTCAATTTGATAAGATTAGACAACTCTTACATGAGTGGACAATCTAGCTATCAGGTATAATCTACATAGATCCTTCTTTTTTCTGGTTTTTTATATGAGCATTTGCTACAATTAAGACATTTTTTGCCCCAATTTTAGTTTAGCAAAGTCTCTTAAAAGGACCATTTTCCTCTTTGCCAAATAATAAGTCATTAATCTCATAGACTCAAACAATGATAGCTGAGTTTTTTTTTTTCTTTTCCAAGAAAAGATTGCTTCTTCATTTCAAAGCTCACAAAATCAGTGGGAGCAACACCCAAGTGCAAACAATGAAAAATTTACAAATACCAAAACAAAAAATCATGTACACCTCATCATGACAAGAAGCTTCCCCAAAGATTTTAACAGGTGGGATCTTGGCAATGTGAACAAAACTTGATGACTTTCAGATTAATGCCAAGTGGGGTTATTAGGATTAGATATGCCATTTGACCGTTGAGACATTGAACTGTTGGTTGCAAAATTGACACAAGTCAGGCATAACTCACGGCTTTGGAGCCTTGAGAACTGCTTTTGAGTCTGCTTTTTAATTATTTTGTTGGCCACAGATGAATACGTTATTTGGCTTATCACGTGTAATATCCCCCAACTACTCTTTCACTCTCGTGTATGATAACTACGCTGATCAGATGTTCTTTCTTTTCCTGTTCCATGTGTAAACTCTGCTCTATGATGTTCATTTTAGAGGCATATTTGAATTTCTCTCTTCAATTACTTTGAACAATCTGCTATTAGGTTTAAGGTAAAATCTCAGTACACAAAGCATTGGATTTTTTTAAGATGTCCATGATATTTCATGATCATGGACTTGAACAAGGATGAAGGTGCAAGATCGGGTGGAGATATAACTCTGTGAGGGGCAATCTAGAAGAAAAACAGTAGCTTGTACTTCAAATGAACATGCTCTTATAGCTTGAGACTTATGCAAGATAGTAGATGGAATTGGGTAGTTTGAATGTTCTTTTTGCTGTGGGAGGCCCCTCAAAACTGCTCCATTGATCTCCGATAATGCCCCATATGCGGTATCCTTGATTAGTCAAATGCTGCCTCGCCTTGGATTTGTATCTTTGCACTTCCATAAACTCATCTTCAAGACCCCTGTACACATATATATATATATATAGTTGATTGATAGAATTCTTCAGGATAGTTTCAGGCTTTTACCAGCTAAAATCCATCCTTCGGTACAAATAACAGAAGGGGGAAACACTTTTTAATCTTGTACCGATAATATCCATTTAGATGTCTAGCAGACATGGGAGCTTTGAAAAACAAGAAGGGGTAGTAAATCTTCAAGGCAAAAACACTCACCAAAAAACCTCTGTAGCACACAACTTTGTGTTACCTTTATATCAGAACAATTATGCATTATTAAATGGAGAAAATAATGACTAAAAAGAATTCCCAAGGTAGGTGTAATATTGTTTATTAAAAGGCTTGGCCTTCCATCATGTCGTTGGATCAAGAGAAAGACATAAAAATTTAATAGAATTAGAAGCATTGTAGTGGATGAACATACATACCTTAGTACCAGATTCGTCCATCCATGATAACCAGCCTTGATGAGGTTATCAACAGTGGGAGATCTTAGTGTTTCCTTTCTTGAAGAAATCAAAAAGATCTTAAGACCTCTGTCTTTGATCTCGTGGAAGAGCTTGAATGTGTGCTCAAGAGCTGGTGCCTTACTCTCACCCATCCATGTTTCCAAAGAGGTTGCATTCAGCTTCCTTCCCCTGATTTGAGTTTCATAACCCATTAGTTGCATAGGCTATCAGAAAACTAGAGGAAACAAAATTGAGCAGGCTCTTAGCGAATGAAAAGAAGGCCCAATTTACTGAAGTTGGTCCAATACATAGTCCCAATACAAAATAACTTCTCACAAAAATTAATGACAAAAGGTCATTGTCCTGCATTGTCTCATTACTGAAAGAAGAAAAGAAAATCATCTATGCATTGCTAAAATAGGTTAAAAACATGGATTGGCTATACTTTTTTGACTAAAAACTCATTGGGAGTGAAGTTTCTTTGTAGAACAACATATAGCTGAGGAAAACTACACGATCTGATCTTGCCTAGATTTGAAACTTGTAAACCTCAGTGCTGTTATCAACAATGCATATATTGGAGGCTCCTGAAATCGATCTATCGGAATGCATTATATCAACGAACAAATATATCATAGTACTACTTTGCACTTACCCAAAGCCATGTTTCTTGTAGTAAGGTACGGTGGACAGAAGCGTATCATCAACATCAAAAATCCATGCATCTTTACCATCGCCCTTCAAGGTGCAACAATGGCTTAGGTAAAGAATGACCTCCTCAATCGCTCTCTCGGAGTCAGCTTTGTATTGCGAAGATGTCATGTATTTCTGGATGTACTCAACGCATTCTTCGGGCACAACTTCGAATCCCCTAATGTTGTTTAGTTCAACATTGATCCTCCAACTCTCACAATAGTTCTTCAAGCTAGATCCCACCCCATTTTTCCTTTTCTGGTTTAATATGCTCCAATCTGCAGACACAAAACCGATGCAGAGGCTTGAGAAGAGCAGTAGGAATCCTAGGAGTTTTCCCATTTGCATTCTCACAAAAGAGGTCAAGAGAGAATGATGAGGAGGATGGAGAATGGTGAAGTTATTTGGAGTGGGGGAGAGCAGGCACATAAAAGGGTCACATGGGGTGTGGGGGCATGGTGTCACGGCCTGTCTTTGAAGATCACATGGGATAATTGATTAGATTGGATTGGTAGCAAATTAATTTGTGGACTAATTGAGTACATAATGAACAAGAAGACAAAAGGAAAACTCATGCTTCACAACTCATAGATGCTGTTCCCTACGAGGTTGTGTCTAATTTTTTTTTTTTTTTTTCTTGTTTCCTTCTGGTTATGCACTATATAGCAAGAGTGTAAGTTTCGGCCTAGGGAGTTAGGCTTAGATTTGGCCCATAATGGATATGACTAAAACCATATGCACTAATTGAAGTGTTTCCAAGAAAGGTTTAAAAGAGTTGGCCCAAAAAGAGAGAGGGAGATAAGCTTTTTGCTATACATAAATATACAATGTTATATAGTTTGTGGAGAGGGATATTTTTGTGATGAAGAATTCTATACATCAATTACTATTCATTTTCACACCCCACATTTATAATTTTTTTTTTTTATAGGATGTGGAGTGTGGAGTAGTGAATAGTGACTGATGAGAAGAATTTTTCTTCTATGATAACTGCATTTAGATATGAACTTGGTCACCTTCTGTCTTAATAGATTTTAGATTCAATTTTAAATATAAAGTTGTTTGCTTGGCTTCCCCACATGTTTCCAATCGATTTTGGTGGTAGTGGATTGCACCATAGTAGTCATGATCTTTTGATCGACAGGAGGGATATGCCAATGGATAGGGGAGAATTCCAAAAGAAACTGTTACAAATGCCAAACACAGTCATTTTCCTTTTAAGGCTTTGTAAAGAGTAATTCAGAATGGAAAGAAACTGGAGAATTAGATGAATAACTCAAAAGGCTCAAAAATCATATCATAACCTGGTGCTTTGTAATATCTCCTCAACAATTCTTAATTGACATTGTATCTTAGCATGAGTTGTCCCTAAGTTCTAGTACAAGATCTTGGTTTTATTTGGATTCCAACTAATAAAACTGTAAATAATTCCTGTTAAACCTTATTGTAAATATTTAAACTGCTTGCTAAAACCAAATCCAAACACTCGTTTGGAAGTTTTTTCAAATACAAAATTTTCATTTTATCTCATCTCATCATTACAACTTTTTCAAATTCCTACATAAAATATAATAAACAATTCAACTTTTTTAAATCTCAATTCAACTTTTTCTAATTCCAAAATAATAATAATATTAAAAAATAATATTTTATTCAATTTTTAACTTTCATCTCAGATTAAAAATTTTCATCTCAACCTCCAAAACCTAATTTAGAGTCTAGGTTTCCAAGAAGATGAACTGATAAATCTTTCTTAAAAAGTCAATTTGTCTTGGATTTCAGAATGACTTGTTGCATCTGGACGCATAAGATACTTGCATCTGTGTTTTCTCTGTTGGCTAATCTCTACTTCTATCCCCCAAAAATAAAATCATAAAAAAAAAAGAAAAAAAAAAAGAAAGCAAGATCAATCTTTTTTGTGAGAGAACAAGCACATGTATTGAAGACGCCAGTTAATAAAGTTGTACGGTCTTGTTCATCGATTTTGTTCATACATCTGGTTGGAATTTTGTTATTCTTCTCGCCAGCTAATTGAAATAATTTCTGACCCAAAACCAAAATGTGAAATTAAAATAAATAAATGGGCAAATTTGAAAAATTTGCTGTATCCGTTCTTCCTCAGTTTGGTTCCATGTAGATCAGTATATGTCGTGGGCAGGGGGAAAAAATGTGCAACCATTCCAAAGCGGATTACTGCAATGGGCAAAATCAGATGAATTTCACAAAGCTTCCAAGTTTTTCTCCTTTCTCACAAACACAGAGCAATATAGAAAGAGGCCATGAAGAAATTAACATAGAAAGAGGCTTGGTGCTAGTAAAGAGACAGCGGCTTGATGTAAAACAATCTGCCACTACTCAAGCAAGACTAGAATAATAACTAGAGCAGAGAAAAGAATTCATATGTTCACAAATCATCCCATCATCTTCAATGAAACCTTGTGTATATGCCTCAAAAATGGCCTCCAAAACAATGAAAGGCCTGAGACCTGTTCATTGATTATTTTGAAAAAAAGGAAAAACAAAAATCATCTGGAACCATCATGGAAGGGATAGTCATTAGAGAAACCATCATCAAAGTTGAGAGAATAGCTGTGAAGATCATAGCTGTACTGTGCCTTGCTCCTTTGCAAACCCAAATTTTGCTTCCAAAGTGACTTGATCTTCCAAACCAACTGCCTGAAAAGACGAGATCCATGGCAACAATCCAACTGGTGCGCTCTTCTTTTGACACTAACAACAGTGATTGAAGATCCATCACATGAAATTCTCTTCCTCAACTTCACAAACTCAATCCTCCTTGACATTTTCATTTCTTTTGCTTCTTCCCCACCAAAAAAACTGTGTTGTTGTTGTTTCAAGGAAAAAGCTTAGCTTGAGTGGCTGGAAGAAATGGGTGAAGCACCAAGATTATTATAGGCAAAAAGAGAACATGGAAGATTGTATTTTTAAAGTGTCAATTATCAGTAGTAGGTATCGCATGTTAATACATTTCTCTCTCTCATTTGAGGGGCTGCGAATCATTACCATTAACTTCAACAGTCCAGCCAATCCAACTTGGGTTTCTTTCCTACACATACCTTGTCAGAAGGGTCCCAGCAGCTTTGGGAGAGTGTCGAAGATTTGCATCTAAGTGATGTAACGCCATTAGTGGAGCTTTGATAGCACTTTATAGAATGGATAGCATTCACAAAAAGTTGTTACTCTGCTTGTCGTCTGTGACCTTTCTTCCATTTTACTCGAAGATTCGGGTTCAACTTTCCCTGAAGCGTCACCAAAAAGAAAAAGTAGGACAAATATATATTTATGAGGTCTTTTCTTACGTAAATCTTCACGTTCACACGATGAGAATCACGCCGTCCATGCCGAAATGCCTCAAAGAACTACCTGCTCAAACATATTCATTCACTTCTTTTTCTTTAACTTTTTGGCTTCTTCGTTGCGAGAATGATCACGCTTGTTGATTGAACTGGCCCACTTAAAAATACGCAAATCACAAGAGAAGGTCGGCATGAGAGAGAGAGAGAGAGAGAGAGATCAATGTACGTGTAATAGGAGCAAGAGAAAGTAGAGACGAATTTTACACACAAAATCCTATGTTGGCGTATAAATCGAGCACCTATTATACCTATCAAACATGGAGGCAAATCACGACTGTACATGAACAAGATCCGTGAAGAGTTTAAATCAGTAAATAGGCTTTCCCTTTAACATACAGAAATCTTTCCCAAAAACACAAGAAAAAATGTAGCACAGCAAGTTACTTACTCATATTCCTCATATCTATCTGTCTATATCTATCTATCTTTTACATGATTTTTGAAGCATCTACTTTACTTGTATTGGTCAGTCGCATCATCCCTTTCCAATTCATAGATTTGAAAATAACAATAATAACTTTATCTATAACTTGCCAGTTTGAAAGCATGAGGTCCACCTCTTGAGTTCTAGCTTCAAAGTTTTACAATAAAAAAGAGAAATGATAGCCGTCATGAGTATGCAAGCATTGCACAATTACTTTTAAAAAAATGAATAAATACGGGACCTACATGAAAAAAAAAATTAATTTTTTAATAGTAGATCCCATTCTTTTTTAAAGTGACTGCATAACGCTTGCGTACTTCTATATAGCATTACTCGAGTTTTCGTCAGAATAAATTTAAATGCGATCATGGTAAGGCCGAAGAAATGATTAAAAAGCTCTAAAAACTTGCCAATTGTTCTCTAAAACCAACATGTTGGTTCCACAAATTTATTAGGCATATTAAATGATGTATTGAGAATGCTTACATCATGATAACTGGTCAGAAAATTCCCTGTCCATCTGCTTTTATCTCGGGGTGAACAGAGACTTGAGGTTCTCGAAGAACACCTTAATTGAAGAGAATTGACAAAATTAGGCTCATTGCTCTGATCTTCTAAGGTGCAAATTTCATACCCTGAATTTGGAATGCTTTCCCCATTCACTGGAGCAACTGCTGCAATCTATTTTCCGTTTTTCCTGTTGTTTGCCATTACCGTTGGAGGAGTTTTCTAACATGTCAACATTGGTACATAGACTGGTTTTTAATTTCCCTTATTTTTCATCATAGATATTACTTTTATCTTAATTGTAATGCTTGAATTTGCAAAAGGTAGTGCTTTGTTTTAAGAAAGATTATGGTTTTGATGAGGTGCGCGCTTGTTTGATAGCTTTTGTGATCCCATTCATTACAAACGCAACATTCAACATTAAGGTATCTTAATTTCAAAGATGTATACAGGATTGGAATTTGTTGTAAAATGTGAAAGAATCCTTCATATCTATTGCTTTCCCCTTGAGTTCTCTGTTTCGCTCTAAAAGTTAATGGGCATGTTAAGATCAATTCATTATCCAAAAATTGAAGTCCTAGTCATTTTCTCATTGTGTTGGTGAAAATCTCAACACCATCTGATCAACACACAAAACTTGCTTTAACTGGAGGGAGGCAAATGCCAAACTGAAATCACTATCAACGATGCAAAGACTGCATGAATATTCGAATGGCGACCTAAATTGTAAACAAAACTTGAACAGTTGCAACTAT
>QEOT01004130.1:407513-451516 GCA_003123785.1 Pterocarya stenoptera
GAGATTCACATTCAGTTTGGCTCTATAAATCTTTGTACATCAGAACAAACTGCAAAAGCTTCCTATGTTTTCACACTACTCTCAACTTATTTCATCTAATCATTACAACTTTATCAAATTTTTATGTAAAATAAAATAAACAATTCAAAATTTTCAAATCTTATAATAAAAATAATATTAAAAAAATATATTCTAAAATTATTTTATTCAACTTTTAACTTTAATTTCAGTTCTTCTTATCTCATATGTAAAAACATAGTAGGCCAGTTGAGTTATAGTTGTAGGATATCCTATCCCTTCACATTTCCCAATAAATTTCTGCCAAACTTTTTTTTTTCTCCTCTCTCTCTCTCTCTCTTATAATGTCAAAAATCAGACCACCAATCTTATAAAGCATTGCAAACTTCAAAGCCCATCTCTCACCCCTCAATCATCCGCACAAAAAATTAAGTTTTTGTTGTTTGCAAGATTAATGTGCAATTCATTACGATAAATCATATTATGTATCCTGGAACTCATTATAATTATTAAAAAAAGAAGAAGAAATATATATATTTATAATTGTGGAATCTATTTTCAATAATGTATTCGATGTGTCACTTGCAAATAATTTTTTTTTTTCTATATATTTATAGAAACCGTTCAATCTATGAGCATATATAAAGGGTAATGTTATGGGAGACTAACATATTATTAGCAATGTAGCTCAGCCTCCATGCTTATCACCTCGTTTCTTCATGACTGATTTAACAAACAGGAAACAAACTATAATGAAGCCAGAAGCTGCCAAACCTCCTACTGCAAGAGCCACTGTCCTCTGTGTGTGTCGTTGCTCCTCGTTCCCTATACAAATGAAACATACCATTCACAGGTATCAAAATACAAACTTTTGCCCCTTGAGTTCCCAAAGGAGAAGAGCCACCTAGCTAAACCTCTCTCTCTCTCTCCCTCTCACTCCCCAATTATAAACTGTTTTTTAGTATCTCTCCATGTATGAGGGGGAAAAAAGTAAAACACTTGCTGTCATTCAACAAATTAAGGAGATGAAATTTGCGTATGTAGAGTTGATTAAGTTCACCTGATGAAGAAGATATGCTGGGGACGCCATTTGGGTAATAGCTGTAGCTGACATAGCACTTTTGGAGATACACTTGCCCAGAGATGGAATCACCACAATCAGCTTTGGCCCTCTCCACTGCACTACTCACACAATCCCCACAATCATCACTGCCCAAATCACCCTCACACTGCCCCAACACATACACCGATTCATAGCTCCCTGTGTAAAACAAACCCCCAGCGCCAGCACCAGTCTTAACCCCACTCACCACCATATCAAAAGCCGTGTTCCTCTTTTGATCAAACCCAGCTTCACTTGCTTGAGTTGATCCACACACCTTGTACAGCATTTCAGTGTCAGAAACTTGTTTGAACCCAGCAACCTCATACCGCACATAACACCCGTTGAGTTGAATTCTAGCTGCTACAGCTTTGCCACAGCGCTTGTCTGCCGTATCTGATATCTTGCTCACGCAGTTGAAGCACTCGGGGAGCGTGAGGTCCCCTCTGCATTGGTAAAGACCCATGATGCTATTTTGATCTTCACCTGAGGTGTTAGAGGAGAAAGTCTTCTGTGAAGACACTGAAACCAAAGAAGACAAAAGGGTCTTGAGGTTTTGTGAGTAAATCCCAGTTGAGTCCTGGAACTTTTGCTCTGCACAGCCCTTGAAGACCAAGTTTGTGTAGTCTGCTGCACTTCCAGCACAGGGAAAGAACGAGGAAAGCATAGAAATAGAAAATATAGAGAAGAGTGTTCTGGGCAAACCCATTTGGAAAGTTGTGAAATTTTTGTTTCTACTCCATGGACGGTTTTGGGGAAGGTGTTGGGAGCTTGTAGTGATGAACGGGTGTCGAGTTTTTGAGTATTACTATATAGAGTGTGGGGGAGTGGGCTGGCTGGTGTTTTCGGTGGGAATGGGAGCTTTTTGGGCAAGTTTTTTTGGTCTTTCTGCCTAAGTTTTGGTTTCTCCACCTCAAACGATTGTATCAGATATCAATAATTGTACTAAGCTCTATGCACTTCTCCACTGATAGAATTGAGTTTTTGAACAGGGAAATGATGTATCCCCGCTCCCAGTCCCGTTGGGATTTTTTTTTTATTTTTTATTTTATTTTATTTATTTCTTGATTAAGAAAATAATTTTTAATAAAAATGTGATTTTTTTTTATTTTTTCAAAATATTAAAAAATATGAAAAAAATATATGTTGAAAATGAAAAAAAAAAAAACACATAGCGGGACACCGAGCGGGAGCCGCAGCGGTGTCCCCAGCACTGTTCTTTTGAATAAGATAAATGATAGTTACAATTGTGAGTGTATAAGCACCGCTAAAAAAAATAAATAAATAGAGGACTCACATGAAAAAAAAATTAAATTTTTAATAGTGAATCTCACTGTTTTTCAAAGCTGCTGCACGGCGCTTGCGTACTACATGACTGTATATTATATTACTCTTCAAATATTAACTTAAAGTCAAATTATTATGGTGCCATGGTAAATAAGAATAGGCTATCCATAATTACCCAAATAATAAACCATGTAGGTCAAATGACATGGAAACATTTCCCCTAAAAACTGTAGGGGCTGGGGATCCCAATACTAAAAAGCATAAATAATGTAAAGTACTTATTACTACATATGAATGCATTGACTATTAGTTCTTTTTGACAAATGATGAATAAGATTCACAAAAAAAATATTATTAAATAGATAGTATCTCTTTGAGTCTTTAGTGTATTTATATGTTGAAAATGACCAAAATACATTATATTTACATTAAGCTCCAAGATTATCCATTTTTACATAAAATGAAAAGAAATTGTCATTTTCAAAGATGGTAGAGAGATCTAAAAGAAAGATAATCAGCAGACTGGATGTTAGGCTAAAAGTGTCCTGAGTTTTAAGGGTACTCTCAAGTGTTAAACTTTGGATACATTAAAATATAATTAAAAAGAATACAACTTGTTGATTGAGCCAAAAAGATGACTTGGTCGCTTTAGAGACCAAAAATTTCAAATGATTCAAAATAGGATAACAAGTTTGAATATGTAGAACTAGAAACTTCTCAAACAAAGAGGATTTTTGAAAATTGAAATTCTTCATCTGATAAACATCATATTCATATTAATAAAAAATTACAAAATAAAAATTTATATTCTCAAGTCGGTGTGTAGAGCACACTTAATAAAGTACTTACGTGTCATAATTTGATTTGGAAGATAACTTTTCAAATTTGAATATTAAAAAACAAAATATATGACAAACAATCATTGAATGACAAATTGATATAATTCAATTCAAGCAGTCCTATTTGAAAACCTTTACAATTTACACCATAAATCATCTATATGACATATTTTGATTTAAATTTTAAATTTATATTCTAAATTAAATTATATCACATAGATGATGCGTGATATAAATGAGTAATGCTAGATGTAATCATAAGTTGTACAAGCATTATACATTATTTTTTTACTGCAAATATCATTCATCAATGTGAATAGCTTTAAATAGAATTATTCAATTCAATTTAGGGACAACGGGTTGAATACAAAAGTTTCCTCAACTCATCTCATCTAAAGATTACATATTTCTTAAATTTCTATATAAAATATAATAAACAATTTAAAACTTTTAAATTCTAAAAAAATAATATTTTAATAATATTTATTTAATTTTTAATTTTTATATAAACTCACCTCATCTTAACTCACTATCTAAATTTCAAATATCTCGGGAGTCATTCATAACATGTAAAATGCTATGAAAAAAGCCTCAAATTTATGGCATATGTGGACATGCGTAAGGTCCAATTCACAAAAGAAAATAGAGAGAGAGAGCGAACCTGACCCAGTAGTAAAGGCCCATAATTTCCATCCAGTTGGAAGCCCTTCGGAGAACATTAATTAATGATTAATCAAATTAAAGAGAGGTCCGTTGCCCAAAATTGCTGCTTCTGCTGCTCTCATCGTTTCAAATTTCAATTCAATACTAAACGCATCACATCGAGAGTATACTACACGCGCCGCCGCACAAAATCACTTCCATTGATTGGGGGCCCAAAAATAGCACCAAGTGGACCCCAGTCCCCCGGGTCTTCCTCCACACACGCGCTTCCTTCAGCTTCTCTGACTCTTGAGCTCGCTCCTCCCTAGAGTAGGTCGCTATTCTCCTCTCTCTCTCTGTAACTAAGGTGGGTAGTGAGAAGTGAGTACTGGCCTTTGCTTCCCGTGCCCTACTATTATCATTTTTTTTTTCCTGTTTTCGTCAGTTCGCAAACTTTTTTTGGAGACAACGCTTTTATTACGGGGGTGGCTTTTGCTTCCGAAATTTCTAAGATTTTTAGGCAAGTTCTGTGTTTTTTCGGCTTCCAACTCGACGTATTATTCGGTTTTTTTTCCTTGTTTTTGCTCTTTTTTTGGGGGTCTATTCTGAAAATGCTGTACTTGTTTTGAGAGAATCTGCCGGTTTGAACGTGTTTGGGTGCGGAGAAGATCCTAGAAAAGGAAAGTATCAAGCTACATTTTTTGAAAAATAATAGCAAGTGCCGGTTTCTTCTATTTTCCTATATTATTATTTTTGGAGGTACCAAGGCAATGCTTTCCTAATTCTTGTTTCTTAACCGGGTTGCGTTTCTTTTTTTTTTTCCCCCTCTTTTATGATTTTTAGGTTTTTTTCTTTTAAGGTTTCAACATAATCGAGAATTTCTTGTGGTGAGATTACTTTTAGCTAATGGCGATTTTGCATTTAACATTTTGAGTGCATCTGCACGCGTGCGAGTGAGAGGAAATTTACTCTTTTTTATGTAACATTTTGTGTGTCTAACGTAGTGAGTAATTAAAAGAGAAGCCCCAGGTGTGAGAGTTGTGTACTCCTTTGAATTTGCAAGGAGAACTATTGCCCTTGCGGCTTGCGTGCGGTGTTTTGTATTCTAGATAAGAGTTGTTCTGGCTGCAAGGAAAAGAACACTCAAATTTAAAATTTGAAATCATGTTGTCATTTTGCTTCTTTCAGCTGTTGCAAATGTGCTCTTTCAGTAATGGTTCATTGTAGTCTGTTCATTTGGTACCCAAGGGAAAAAGGCATGGCATGGTATGGCAGATGGGAATTCCATTGCTATAGTAAATAATGTTAGCTTATCTAAAAAACTTACCCCAATCCTCGATAAAGTGTTATCTCTGTGTTTTTAGACTTGTAATATATTTTGCCTGGGTTTTGTGGCATCTGGTGGTTGGTGGTTGAATCCAATTTCAGAAATGTTATCTGCTTTAATATGTTAGATAGGAGCTAATATAAAGCGTGTTGCTTAGTTCCTACTACAGAATGTGATAGGATGGGGAAAACTTATAATATGGTTATGTGGATTGCTTAACGAGCTTTGCTACTAATCATCCCACACACCACACTTATTTTTATTTATTTTTATTTTTATTTTTTTTGGGTTTTATTGCTCCTAAACTAATTGAGTTCTTCTACCCATCATCTATACACCACATGTTTGGTGTGGGGATGATAAGTAGAATTTTTTATTTTTATTTTTAAATGCATGTTCGCCACTCTTTGGATTTATGCTGATGTGAGAATGCTAGATTTTCAGAATAAGAAGAGTATGATGTTGCTTATGGTGTGATTTATTTAGATCACAGACCTCATTAAGGTTACTAGAAATTGCTGCAATCCCATCCTTATGTGAAGCTAGAATTAAACCTGTCTTTACAAGCAGCCTTTATTGGCAAGATTGTTTTGCACAAGGAGGTAGGTCTTTTCCGGGGCTTGGGCTGTGCATGCCCAGGTGGGTGCACGTGGTCGGTGTCCCATACTGTAGTACCAGTTAATCTGTGCTTACATTTCAGCTTTGACCTGATGGAAGAGCTGATGGTTTTTTAGTATCTGTTCTCTATGGTTATTACCTAAGTTTTGAGTGTTCTGGCAAGTTATTAGAACTGAGGTTTGTACGTTCTTTTCTGCTATGGCATTTAATTTTACTTGAAAGTTCTGTTGATGGACTGGTGCATGTTCTTTAGGACTCTTCTACCTATACTCATACATATTGGAAATTGTAGGGGTTTCAGCATTCGAGAGTCTCTAGGATAAATTCTTGCTGAGTGATTGCTAATGGCACCGAATCCTAGAGTTGCAGCAGCCTTTCGTGCAATGGGGGATATTGGAATTAGTCAAGATAAAGTGAAACCGGTGTTAAAAAATCTTCTAAAATTGTATGACAAAAGCTGGGAACTTATTGAAGAAGAGAATTATAGAGCTCTTGCAGATGCTATATTTGAGGAGGAGGAGACTAAGGTTCAATATTCTCCTTTATCAGTTAAAATTCAGTTGGATCTGTTTTACTCTTCCCTTCCCTTCCCTTTTGTCTTACATACCTGCTTATCTAATATGAATCCTCTCTATCAGGTTATGGAACAGAAGAAGAAGTGTAAGAATACTGACGTATGTCAGTCCTTTCTCTACCTTGCACTGGTCTTAGTTATTTTATTTATGTTTTTGTTTTTTGCCTGTATTGCTCACCTTCTTGCATTTGTAACTGGCAGGAAGAAGACTTGGAGGAAGAAGCTCTGACGCATGATGAGCCTGAACGTCCGCTAAAGAGGTTGCGCTTGAGAGGTCAAGGAGGTCTGGTTTTACCATCGGTCAATGCCTGCAACCAAAGTTTGGATGGAAGTTCAGTAAAAAGACCTAAAGTGGAGGAGGATGAACTGCCCAAAACTTCTTTCCGACAGCAGCCTCGAGAAATAAAGGAGACACCCCAGCGTAGTATTGTTAACAAAGGCAAGCAGCCTCTCTTACCTCAAATTGAACCCCTGGGAAAACGATCAATGTCTGAGAGAACAGCAAGTATTCGCATTAAAGAGCCAATGGCTGAGCCAGGCATTGCGAGTTTGCCCAAGCAGAAGGTTCCGGATACTCATGTATTGATCAAGCCAAAGGATGAGCCATTTACAGATGATATGTTTAGCAGTGATGTGCCAGACTATGAGGTTCCTATTGCAGTGATCCGTCCAGGTGCATCTTCGTTTCCCTGGAGCCATATCTCTAGATTAGCATAGCTCATATATCCAAATACTTTTTGGTGTATAGAATATTTTAACCTTGTTCGTATCATTATTTGTGTTATGCTTTATTTCACTGTCTACATGAGTGCTTGCACGCACTCTGTATCAATATGCTTTTTTGGAACATTCATGTCTGTGTATTAGATTGACTAGATTCCACTTTGGTCATGCCCTATTTCTGAAAATACTATAAGTGAACAGCAGGGAGCTTGTCCTGCCATTGTCAACTTGTCACTGAATATTCTCAACCATTTCCGCTAAAGCTCTTTTTTTTTTTTATAAGTAAAAATATTATATATATCAATAGGAGTAACCAAGTACACTGAATGTATACAAGAAAACACATAAAGCTTGGTTTTTAGTCTTTTGTGTTTGTGGGTGCACTTGATTGACATAGCATATATACAGTGTGAATTTTGCTACGAAAGCAAATGCGTGATTGCTACCTAAGAAGATGGTGACAGCAGACACCCTTCCCCTATCCCCTCATTGCCATCACTCTGTCACGTGTTTTCAATTATTTCTTGGAATGCAACTTTAAGCTATTCATAATTTCTTATTAGTTTCCTGTTTTTGCAACTTTCACTATGTTATCATTTCATGAAGTTTTTGACTCATAATTACAATCAATATCCACATTTTTATCCATTGGTATTATGCCACCCTTCTCCTTTTGCAGAGTTTTCTACCATGTAGGTCTTGGTCATTTGAGCTTCCATGACTGAGTTAATCTGGTTTGATTGATGGGCCCATTTTATGACAGTAATATAATGTACTTTCATATCATCAACAAGGTGACCATATTGGTTAGGTTTTCAAAGGCATTCAAAACATGTGGGAACATCGTCTGAAACATGTAATTATCTTAGTTAATAATGGATGTATGACATGCTGATTGTCGCTTCTAAAATTCATCGTGCTAAGTCAAATGATCTGTCCAACCTTGATATCTGAATGATAAATGTAAACGGCTGAGAAGCATGGACATTAAAGGATTGCACTATTCAATAAGCTTTGTTTGATATCAAAACTGCAATTCATGCTCTTTTCTAACATCTTGGTTTTGCTTACAGGTCCATCAAGTAAGGTAGATTCTTCAGTTGGGAATGATACAGTTGAAAAACAAGATGGTCCAGAGATTCCAGCATCCCAATGTCTGGGTGTAGGAAATAGAGGTGATGATGCTCTAGCTTTAACGAGTGAGAGGGAAACCAACTGCACACTTGCAACCATCCCAGAGGAATCTCCTCCCAATGTAGAGATTGCCTCCTCGCCCTTAGGAGAGGTAAAGATTTCTCTGAGCTGCAACTCCACCCTTGGAAGACCAGATTTCCATATGCCTAGTCGTACTGAGGTTATGAAACTGATGGAGGACAAATGTTTACGCACATATAAAATCATTGACCCAAATTTTTCTGTCATGAAACTGTTGAACGATATGTGTGAGTGCGTCTTGGAACTGGGAACTTATGGCCCTAATGAATCGCAGGAAGGCCCTGATGTATTGGAGAGATCTTCTGCACAGGGTCCTTTGGGAATTGGAGATGATGAAGGAACTTTGTGCATGCCATCGTGTACTACAAATGGATCAGTCCATGTTCAATGCTCTTCTGCAGTGGCTGTGCCTCTTTCAAGACCTATGTCATTAAGTTCTAGCGATTTAATGTCCATCCATGATGTTAATGACATAACAAGAGGAGAAGAAAGGGACAGAATTTTGTGTGTCAATGAAATTAACGGGGAACGTCTACCATCCTTTAAGTACATACGTCAAAACCTTGTTTTCCAAAATGCTTCTGTCAACTTTGCCCTCTCTCGGATTGGGGATGAGGATTGTTGTTCCAGTTGTTTGGGTGATTGCCTATTCTTATCTACACCTTGTCATTGTGCGAATGAAACCGAAGGCCAGTTTGCATATGCAAAAGAAGGTTTTCTTAGGGAAGAATTCTTGGAAGAGTGTATCTCTATGACTCGCGACCCACAAAGACACCAGAACTTGTATTGTAGAGAATGCCCGCTCGAAAGAGTGAGGAATGATGTCTGTTTAGAACCGTGCAAAGGCCACTTAAGGAGGAAGTTTATCAAAGAATGCTGGAGCAAGTGTGGCTGCAGTAAAAACTGTGGCAATAGAGTGGTGCAGCGAGGCATAACTTGCAAGTTGCAGGTGGGGATTGTAACTTGGAGTTGTACGGTTGTTTTCCCATGCTGATGTAACAATTACTTAGAGAATTCTTGATGCAGATATTTGTCTCTCATTAATTTTGGATTTGCACTCGAAATACCATGTAATTTGTTACATATAGATTTCATAAAGTTTGCTCTGTCTTTCAGGTGTTTTGCACTTCTGAAGGAAAAGGGTGGGGTCTCCGAACCCTAGAGGACCTGCCGAAAGGTGCATTTGTGTGCGAGTATGCTGGAGAAATTTTGACCAACACTGAGTTGTATGATAGAAACTTGGAAAACAGCAAAAGTGGCAAACCTGCGTACTCAGTTCTACTGGATGCGGACTGGGGTTCAGGAGATCTAAAGAATGAAGAAGCTCTCTGTTTGGATGCAACATTTTTTGGCAATGTTGCTAGGTTTATTAACCATAGGTACTTGTTTAAATCTCAAAACCTCATGGCCTCTATCTATCTCTCTATCCGTTTGCAATTGGTAAGGTGAAGATGCTGTGAGGAACGTACTCATAAATTTGGTATCTAACTTGTATAAGCTCATTTTGAAATAATAATAAAGTGACCTCAATTTCTGACATTCGTGATATTTAATTATTTACAATCAGAAATTATATACTTATATAAAAAAAAAACAATCCGAAATGATGTAGGAAATTAGGTAAAAATCCCATTTTCCCCTCCAAAAGAGCAAGAAGATGGGAGATGACTGCAATCTGACATTATCATGTCTACATGGCTCTCTGTAAACTATCAGACGTAGGAGAGTAGCTGAAGATCAAAATGCCCTCCCCCTTCTGGCGGCGTGATGAGACGAATAGGTGAAATCTTGTGCGAATGACAGTCATCAATGATCAATTGATAGCAGAAATGTTTCTTTGAGTGAAAGTGAAGTTAACTCCGAGAGAGATTAATCATCTCTAGCCTCTATTTTTGCAATATGGTGACAAATAATGATTAGTTCGTTAACTAGGTAGACAAATGTTTTACCAGCTATAGAGATTCAATTTGTAAGCATGTGATCATTCTGTTCTTTATTTTGCTAGGTGTTTGGACGCAAACTTGGTTGAGATCCCAGTTAAAGTGGAGAGCCCTGATCGTATCTACTACCATGTATGGGATCTTTGAGTCTTTTACTTGCATTTCAGTGTGATGTCCTTGCTTATTAATAGGAAACTGAGTTCTGTACAACTTAAGTCTAATGGAGTACTTATTTTGTTTTCTTTTTATGTAGCTTGCCTTCTTCACAACAAGGGTAGTAGCTGCCTTGGAGGAACTCACTTGGGTGAGTAGGTTTTTAATTATTAGAGTGCAGTTAATGGTTGTTCGTAAATAGCACGATCTGATTTCGTTTTTTATATTTCCTATACTATTTACACGAATGAAGAACATAGCTTAATTGTTTTCCTGATTCAGAGCACTATAATGAATTGTGAATGAAAAGAAAATTCTATTTCATGTATTGTACAAAAGCGTCACAACATTGATTTAAGGCTTTTCTGTTCTTTTTCTTTTCCTGTTGGGGGTTGAGGTCAGAAAAACGATGAGCCATTGCCTTCATATGTTTTGGTATATGTGCTTACCTGCTTGAGCTCGTACAAGCAGTCATGCATTAAGATGGCCCTAACTTTTTTCCTTTGGATGTATGAATTCATTTTTATCTGCTATCTTATCACTTTAGTTCATATTAATAGTAAATCAACCTTGGACTTAGTTCATGCATACATTAATTCTAGAAGCTTATTTGGTCATCCGTTGGTCTGCTTTACATGATGTGTGTGTAGGATTATGGCATCAACTTTGATGATCATGATCAGCCCGTGAAGGCATTCTGCTGTCAATGTGGTAGTAAGTTCTGCAGAAACATGAAGCGCTCAACTAGTACGCCCCCTTTCTCATTATTCTACATTTGCAAATCCTTCTTTATTGCAACATGAGATTATTGACATTT
The DNA here is from genome assembly GCA_003123785.1 of Pterocarya stenoptera. Lineage (NCBI taxonomy): Eukaryota > Viridiplantae > Streptophyta > Magnoliopsida > Fagales > Juglandaceae > Pterocarya > Pterocarya stenoptera. The sequence continues at coordinate 418,769 of QEOT01004130.1, forward strand.
ATTTTTTCTAGTTAATGATTTTGCACACTTGTTATGAAATCTTCATGGGAAGCCACTTTTTCTTGTAAGTAGGTTAGACATTTGGAACATGAACTTGATGATCTTTTTGGTTCAATGCATTGTTTTTTCCCAATATTTGCTTCAATTCTTGATTGTCCTCATCAATGTTGCTACTACCATCCCAAATAATGATAGATTGTTGTGTTTTCATGGCTCAGGGTCTAGATCTGCATCAATTGTGAGATAAAATATGGATGGGGTTCGTCTATCAGCTGGTCTTCCACTCAATTAAGCTGCTGAATTTACTGAAAACTATATATGGTCCAACCATAATGCCTAGTGTAAAGCTGGGGATAGCTTTTGGAGTTACTGGTGTGCCTTTTGAAATGAAATGAGAAATGCTTTTGTACAGGGGTTTGTAAATAGACCAAAGGAGGTTCAAAATCACCGCTCCTCTTTGCAAATATCTTGCTCTGCTATTGTACTGCTGAAACCATGGGGAGCTTGAAAAGGGTGTAGTTGTTTCCTGGATTTTCTTCCATATGAACGGTAGAAGTTTACGATGCAAGTAATTGGAAAGTTGAAATTGCCGGCCCTGCCCGTTTTGTTAAGGTTATATTATGGAAAAACGATATCTTTATTCTTCAATAGTTTGCTACATGCAGAGTTTCACATAAAGGTTATAGGACAAGAAAGTGAGTTTGGTACTATACTAGTATGATTAATTTTTAATATTCGTTAATTATGAATATTTGAACCCATATTTATTATTTTTTTCAAAGAAAAACAGTCTTAGGTCTCAATTGATGAGTTTGCATTGACATTGATTTGAACCAAAACAGAAAAAGTCTGCATATATCGCAAAACGAAAAAGAAAATAAAAATTTTGTTGTTATTTTGTTAAGTCTACTCAGGCTATAGTTGTTGCTATAACTATAAAGTCCAACAATTTGGGAAGAGGGATGCCACTTGTTATAGGAAAAAAGAAAAAAGAAATAAAAGAAGTGTGATGTGATGTGTAGGGATGGCAGGTAGAATTAGATTATGTTTGGAAAACAAGTTTTCCTTAAAATTTTCATCTTCATCTCATCTTTACACTTTTTCAAATCTCCATACAAAATATAATAAATAATTCAACTTTTTCAAATTCCAATATAACTTTTTCAAATTCTAATTCAATTTTTTCAAATCTCAAAACTAAAAAATAATATTTTAAACTTTAAAACAAAACACAAAATTCTTATCTCATCGTCCAAATATAATCTTATTCAATTTAAGAACTCCACTTTGAAGTTACCCTATGAGCCTTAGAAGATCATATAAAAAAAAATTCCAAACTCTCTCTAGGATGAGTTCTCTCTACCTCTCTTATGAGTTATTCTCCTCTTAATACTATCTTTCCTCCCTCACAATCCCTCCTCACCATCCATCAAACACCTCCAGCACCACCTTCAACCCATTTCTCATCACACCAGTAGCCTCCAGTATCACCACTCCCACCAGCATGTCCTCACTCCAACTACCCGATATGGATAAACTCATCAAGCAGACAACACTAATATGGAGCGATCTTCAGCTCGAGCTAGAGGTAGGCCTAGTGAATCACTTCTCTAATCTAACACTAGTAGGGAAACTGCTATCCTCAAGATCCTTGAACAAGAATATATTCCATGCAACAATAAAAGCAGTTTGGACCTTCATCTTGGATTTTGTAATTGAAGATATAGATATTAACTTGTGATTTTACAAAAGCAAGTCATCAACGATTCTCTTAATCTCTCAATAGACCAGTTTGTAGCAAGAGTTAACCAGTCTTACAGAGATCACTGCAATGCTTGGGAATGGAAAGAACTGAATAATGAAACCAGATGGTCCCCACCTCCCATAGAAAAATATTCAGTTGCTTTTGATGTTGCTGTTAGACCACATGGTAGTACCTCTGCTTCAATATGTAGAACACACAATGGAGAAATTATATTCAACAGAGTAGAGCATTCAGGAAGCTGTAATCCAAACCAAGGTGAAGCTATGATAGCATTCATAGGAGTTAGGAAGCCCAAGCCATAAACTTAAAAAATATCATACTAGAGGGAGACTCCCAGAGAACCTTACCAGCCTTACAAGAAGATCAAAGTCATCAAAACAGGATTGCAGAGGGCAAGAGACATGAAATTAATGCTGGAGAAATTTGAGAGCTGGGAAGCAAGAAAAATACATCGTTTTTAGAATCGATGCGTGCATGCAATTGCGCAATGGGCAACGTCCAAAAATGTTTGTGAAATCATACCCTTTTATCAAAATCTCACCATGTCTACTGGATTTCCACAGCGGCAAGGATTCTCCTCACTTTGTAATTAATCACTGTTAAGTAGACTACTTGTTTATGTGTTCTTTTGTAATTTGTATTAAGACCTTGGTTAGCAATGAAGTTTATTTCTCTTGAGAAAAAAGAAGAAGAAGATCATATGATCCTATTGATATAAATTTGAACAATTTAATTGTTAAAATTTTATCTTTGACAATCGTATACAGTTTATTTCACAGTAAGAACAGTGCTAAAATATAATTCATATCTCAGTTTTTCTTATGATTTTCATGTGTACATATTGGCAAGGGCTCTCCCCTTTGGTACATTACCACCAAAATCTCTCTTTAAAGACTATTCACAACAAACACTCTTTGGAAGCCTTGGAATATTTGAGGATTAAAACAAGCAACAAGTGGAATCATAAACTATAAAGAGAACCAGTACTGGAAGAAAAGATGAACAAAGACATGTCTAGCACTCCACTCCACATTGTTTGAGGGTTGGTCCAGATTGCTTTGGCAAGAAAGGATCAATTCGGACCCAAATCAGGGAGAAAATTGATGCAAGAAGTACGGACCAAAGGACTACGATGGTAGGAGTCCTGTTTTGCCTGCCCATTAAACCTTTGAGGAAAGGATAAAGATGAACTATGACCCAGAAGGCGAAAAACAGCTTCCCAAATAATGGACCCCATGAGCCATAGCCATTGTTAATGGCATCGGAAACTCCGGCCACGACTCCCACCATGTTCATGATTATAAGTGTGGTTGGTGGGATTAGAAGGGTGGTCCACTTGAAGAGGTAGAGCTCCCCAAACTCAGCATCTTCAGCTGCCTTTGATGTCACTGTGAAGTTTGTGTCGACTCCAGCAAGGACCTTGAGGAGGCCTTGGAAGACTGCAAAAAGATGTGCTGAGACACCACCAATCACCCAGAATTGCTCATTGCGCCACCAATCCTCAATGCTAACACCACTCCATCGGAGCTCGAGCACGCCAGTTACTATGATGGAGAGGAAAAGAGCCATGAAATATACACTAGCAAGGTTTGTGAGCTGTAGAACAAGACAGACATATGATTAGAGCTTGTCTGGCTAGATAGGAAATACAATGAAAAGATTTTGCAATGAATTTGTAGGTGTTAGGATGGAACTTCTTTGAAGAACGACTTCCAATGTGGAGGTCATTAAATTTCAGTCTTACTTTAGCCTTCCTGTTTATCCAATAGCACATTTAACCACTAGAGTTACTTCTCTTCCAATATCTAGATTGGCCAATTCTTATGTTTCTCCCGAGACAGCCAAACAAATTTAACATAAATTTGATCTCACGGATTAAGGTTGATTGATTAGAAAATTGCATACAGTGGCCTTAAGATAAATTTTGAGTAATACTTACAGTGGGGATGATGAATTTTCCAGTCAGAAGACAGACGGCTGGAATGGTGCAGTATGCAAGCAGAGGGATGGAAGTGAAAGGGTAAACGATGGTGTTGATGTAAGCCAGTCTCTCCAGCCATTTCAATTTTCCTCCATAAGCATACCATAGTGGGCAGTGGCGACTAAGGAAAATTTCAACAGAGCCAAGAGCCCATCTCAGAACTTGGTGTAAGCGATCTGATAGATTAATTGGTGCTGATCCCTTGAAAGCTGCTCTCTTTGGCATGCAGTACACTGACTTCCATCCTCTGCAGTGCATCTTGAAGCCTGTCAGAATATCTTCTGTGACCGAGCCATATATCCACCCAATCTGCAATGAGAAGGAATTAGCAATTGTGTAATCAAATGACTCATAAGATCATCATGTAATGAGCTTGAAATTTCTGGTTTTACCTCTTTGACTTGAACTATATACCATTATTATTATTTTGAACTCAAGGCATAACATGACGCCCGAAATCCTAGAAAATTGTCCAACTTATTAATTTTTTGGCAATTCTCTGAAACGTTTTTATTCCTTAAAAGCTTGAAAGTTAACATTGATAGTCAAATTTTTTAAGAACCTTTGAATCCATTTAGAGAGGGGCTAGGAGCTAATCACCTCTTTTCCCCATTCAGTTTTCTCTTCATAGCCGCAGCTGATAACATGAATGGCCTCCTTAATAAGCGATGCTTGATTAGTCCCTTCTGGAAGACCACCCTCTTCCATAAGAGTGGAAGCAATAAAAACGGGTGATTGTCCAAATCTTTTCTCAAAATTCTTTTGTGACATGAGTGATGATTTCTCCAACTCTTCATAACCTTCGAGCCCTTCTTCAATATCTTCAAGTTCAAACATAGGTCCAGACCCTTTCTTCAAGTAGCTCTTCCCCATCAGTTTCTTCTTCTTAGGGTAAAGTCTCCCAAGCAAGCTTCTTTCACCTTTCTTCTTTGACTTTGACTTCCTTGAACCACCACAACAGCAGCAGCACCACGAAGGCCAGCAGTCACATGTCATCTTTGGCCGCTTCTCAGATACCGGAGGATCATAGCCGTACAATGCCGGTCTGTTGAAGACACATCCAGTGCCAACATACACTGGACCTTGGATGCCATCTAGGCCTTTCATGTTGATCTGTAAACATACAATATTGAAAGCATTGGACAGGCAATTGTGAAAATTTGTATGCAAATTAGTAGTCAGAATCAGTTTGAGATGGCCGATTATCCAAGGATTGTATGACTTACATCAAAGAACACAATGTTGCGATTAGCATATCGATCATGTCGATCAATGCCATCGAATCTTTGAGGAAACTGGACATAGCAGAGTTTCTTTCCTAACTGGGGGTCCATCAAAAAACACATGGCTTCCCGTATAGCCTTGCTATTGTTGATGTAGTGGTCACAATCCAGATTCAACATAAAAGGCGCATTGGTAAGCACTGCAGAAACTCGAACCTATTGATGACATACACAATCCAAGTAATAAGAATAAGCAGATATCCGATTTCACACAGATTATTATTGTTTGAAATACAAGCTACCCACCAGGGCATTCATGGCACCGGCTTTCTTGTGGTGTTGATATCCGGGACGTTTCTCACGTGAAACATACACTAACCGTGGCAACTCCTTCCCTTCCACATCTAATGCACCCTCACTTCCAAGATATACCTGCAAAAAAAGTAGCATTTCCACAAGCGGTTTTAATTTAATAGCATGTCAACCCAAACAGAAGCTAATGTTTGAATGTGAAAAGAACAAGGGAAAACTGGGGGATGAAAAAAGGTCAGCAAATTCAACGCAAACGAAGTTACTTATTCCTTTCACTTTCCAACACCAGGGTCTTTCCGAGAACCAAAAAGAAGTTAAATGCCAATAAGAGTCAAACTTTGATGACACATAGGTAATGAGACCGAGAAAAGAAAGACAGTAGGGATGAATTTGCCAAACCTGAATCATGCCAGGATGATCGCGGGTGTTGTTTCCTGGCCAAGGGGTACCGTCCTGCATCACCCATCCATCTTCTGGTTTCTTCTGTGCCTTTGCCACCAATGCATTAATCCTTACTTTGAACTCCTCGTATTCTCTCTGCAATACAACACAAACACACTCCCTTAAGCCACATTGGTTTTCAGGAGAAGTGTTGCAGGAAAGCAGAACAAATAGGTTTTATTTTCCTTTGTCTGTTTGCTTACTTTCATAGCTCTGCGATCCTTTACAAAGGTGGGCAGCACCTTATCTTTCAAGTAGTCCATCTTCTGAGAAAAGTAGAACTCTGGGGCCCTTGGCTCTACGCTATATTTCTTACAAAATGGCACCCATACTCTGGCAAACTCAGCAGTTTCTGATAGTGTATCGAAAAGGAGCATCGATGCACCATCATCTGACACATAACAGCTCACCTTATCAACAGGGTAATCGACAGCCAAGATGGAAAGAACTGTGTTTGCAGTTATGATTGGCGGTTCCTTGAGAGGGTCAACAGTACTGACATAGACATCAACTGGGGCTAAACGGTTTGGTTCTCCCTCACGCTCAAACCTCATGGACAAGCGATCCAAGTAAGTTTCTCTGGTAGTGGGGCACCATTTAGGAAATTGATCAAGTATCCAAGAGAAGGCAAACCATGTCTCGCATATTACAGAGATGAGCCACAAGGGATAAGCATCATTTGCTGGAGTTAAGATTCGGAAGCGGAGGAAGAAAGCAAGAATGACGAGCCGGAGAACAATAACTATGCGATATGGACTGATTTTACTTGAGGGGATTGGAATTTTTCGCCACATTGGTTGCCTGGCTTCAGCCAAACTGCAAGAGGATAATGTTATTTCTGGTGCATAGTCTGAGAATTAAAATCTCTAGTACTTCTTAAAAGAAACATGGGTTTCATGTGTCTTCGATCACGAATGGTTTCGTTTTTAAATATATGAAGTTGCGGCATTGAAAGGAGATTAAACTTACAGGTAATCGTCGTCATCTCCTTGATCAGTATTTCCATCGTCTTTGCTCACCAAACCTCTCTTCTCTTGCCTAACTTTCCACTTCTCTACTCTTTCTTTCCATTCTGCATTACTATACGCCTCTCTGTCGCCTTCAAAATCCTTGCCAGCAACTGTGCCCCATCCACCACCATTCAAAACACATAGATCGATAAGTAAAAGTAGAAACAAATTTAACCCTTGTGAAAAAAAAATTGAACACCTCAAACTTGTTCAAAGATATCTTACCACTTCCTGCAAACGAGCCAGTAGGATGCCACTGTGGGTGATTGTAGTCCCCATTTTCCTGCAAATTAAACTCACCACCATGAGTCCTTTCCTACTGTTTGAATTCCCAGCTTGCATCTTTTAATAAATGACCATATATCGATGACTTATCTTTTGAATTCATTTTGAAAAACTACTTAAAGAGGGGGAAAAAAACCACAGCAGTTAAGGCTTTAAGCTACATAAGCTTACATGATTTGTTAGCAAATATTAGTAATTTTCATCTTGCCATTTGAGGTACGTAGATAGATTTGATTAGAACTTAAAAGTATAAAGGTTTTAAATCGTAGAGGGGAAAAGCGTTGCTTTTGGCTCAGATTTCTTCTGCAGCATGACAAATAGCTAGAGATGAACATCGCGTTGTCCTAGCTTTTGGGCTCTCTATTTGAAAGATGGATATATATGAATCTATATATATATATATACACACACCTATATATATTAATATCATGACGTTGGTATCTTCATAATTTATAGAAAAATTACCGAATGGTTAATGACTGCATGTTGCCTATCAGAATCTCCAGGGCCATTAATCTTAATCGGAAACTCATCATCAAAGTCATCTGCATCGAAGTTATCTTCGTCTCCAGCAACTCGAGGACATCCTGGAGAGAGAAATATATACCAGAAAACGATAGTTGCCGAGTCCCATTTTCATTAACAACCCGAAGATAGATACAGTTAAAACGAGACGACATAATTATGAGAACTTGAGCTAACCCTTATGACGCTTGTAGCGGGTGTTACACTGGGGACAGCTCTGGTGCCCTTCACTCCTTTCGTAGTCATAACATGGCCTGCAAACAGGGAACCCGCATTCATGGCACGCCACAAACAACGAACCATCTTCCTTGTATCCAATCTCATCCCCACAAACTCGACATATTTTCGACACAGACTGACTGGTTGGAGGCCGGTTAATCTGCCATGCATGATACAAATTTGGAAGAAAAACATCAACTCATCTTCTTTTTCTGCTTCTAACAACTTAAAGCTTTTAGAGGAACTACTTTTATTCTTGAAAAGCAAAACAGCTTTAGAGAAGAAATGTGAGAAAAGAGAAAGAAGTAGAAGCTACCTCATGATCAGAACCATGCGAAGCATGGAGTTGATCCCTCCGTGTGTCGGGACCAGTAACTAGGCCAGCCATGGTGTTTGAAGCGAAATGGAGAGATGGAGAGAGGAGAGCAGTAAAAGGAGGTAATATAGGGAAGCGGAGGGGGAGAGGATCGAAAATATGAGTTGCAAGTACGTAGAAGCAGTAGCAGGTAGTGTGACTTCGTGAAGATCAGTCTCCACCAACCGTGAGTTGGGAAGTCGTGTTTTTGAGTCTAAGAGACGTTAGCGAGCGATAGGTAGGAGAGAAATATGGTTTGGTTTGGTTGCTTTCTGGCTGGCTGCATGTGTCAATGCTGCATAGCTATCTTCGACTCAAAGGATTTTAAGCCTGAAGCTAACTAGCTGGCTGAGTACTGATCCGGCCTCCCTCTACATACCCCCAACAACCATATAATACCACATATATGCAATGCAGCTTATATACATACATATATATATATATATTAATATGTCATGTACCCCAACTTCCCGAACCAAGTTCGTCTCAAGCGGAAGAGAGATAGATTTTGAATTTTATAATATTTATTACTCATTTAATATTGTCTAAAATATATCATATATCACTCGTTTAATACTATTTGAAATATTTATATGGATAGCTATAAGTGTTAGGAATAATTCTATATACAACTGTGAAGTGCGTAAACGCTGCGTAATCATTTTGAAAAAGAGTAGGGTTTACTATTAAAAAATTATTATTATTTTTTTCATGTAGGTCTCATGTTTTATTCACTTTTTTCAAAATAATTACGCGAAGGTTGCATAATTCACAATTGTAAATATCTTTTCTCAAATAATTCACATGTGTTTCTCTCTTTCACATAACTCTCTTATAATCAATTTCGAACAAGAGCTTGAGCTAGAGGATCTTTTTTCACTATAGGCACTCATATATTAAAATAGTTATAATCTCTTATCATAATTCCAATTAGTACGAGTCTAAATTAATACAAACACATGACATGGATATAAGATCAGAATCTTAACAATAATTTAATACAAAGAGATTTCTAAGTTCAAATACAAATAAAAAAATGACAGCGATAGAAATTATTGGTAAGAGTAGTATTACTCTTTAGCAAATGCTACTTTGGTGAAATTAGTAACGAAATTTCTTTGTTATAAATATTACTCATTTTAAATCACGAGATTTTATCTTTGGAAATAAATTTTTAGTCGTTGTTACTGTTTTGTACTGTGATCGATGTAATAATTCGTTAGTATCGCATGATGTTTTTTCGTCAAATGTAGTAATTACGGGTATTTTCAGTCAAGTGCACCTACTATTAATTATAATTAGGAAATTACAAGCTAATTCATGAATCTGGTATTTTCAGTTATTTTATTGGTTGGGGGGTGGGTTGAAAATGAGAGAGAGAGAGAGAGAGAGAGAGAGAGGAAGACCGAAGACCCACCAATATTACTATTAATAAAAGAAGAAGAAAAATAAACAGAAAATTCAACATCATGATTTTCATCGATCACTACACTAGAATATATATATATATATATATATATAAAATACCATCTTTCATAATTAATTAGGTGGCCATAACTACTGCATGCATCATATATAATATTTCTCGCTTTCACGATCGAGTCCTTCATACAGTACTACAGTATTCAAATTTGTTGGGTTAAACTCCCTTGTCAATTTATATGAATCTTCCTTTACTGCTCAAAATTGCAAAAAACAAAAATAAAAAAACTCACAATTAAGTTACAAATCTTATAAGAATATTGTTCTTTTGTTTCTAATAATAATTCGTATGAATTTAAAAACCACCTCAACTCATCTCATAATTTCAATTTTTTCAAATTTTCATACAAAATATAATAAACAATTCAATTTTTTCAAATCTCAAAAAAATAATAATATTAAAAAATAATATTCTAACAATATTTTATTCTACTATTTATAAACTATTTTAACTCATCTCTGAATCCAAATGACTAATCAACTTTCTTCTTTTATAATATTTTTTCTTAAATTTTATTCTTGAATATCCATAAATTTGGTAATTTAACTTAAAAGTAATTTGAAAGGTCCTGTCTAGGGCTGCACATGGTCTGGTCCAGTCCGGTGATGGACCCATCATTTTTTCTGGACCGGACAGGACCGAACACCTAAGGGGACCGGACCGAACACCTAAGGGGACCGGACCAAACCGGTAGCTATCGGTCCGGTCTGGTCTTTTTTTTTAAATTTTTTTAAAATCAATTAATAAAAAAAATTATTTATAATACTGAATTAAATTAAGTGACTTATTAATGTGGATTATGTAACAAACTCAATAAAAAAGTATGTTATATGGTTATTGATAATAAATTAGATAAAAATTGATGATGTTAATTATTACTTTATTACTAACTTAAAGTATGTTAATGCATAATGAGCAATATACAACTTTTAACATTTTGAATATGAAGCAATAAGCATAAATAATTTAATTATCCATACATATTACATCTATAATTGAAAAAGATACATACGTAACATACTATTATAAATAAGCATAAAATATTTAATTTTACATACTATTATAAATTTATAAATTATACATATATTATAATTTATACTATAACTCTTAATACTTAATAGTATTAGTAATACATTAAAGAATATATTAATACATTGATACTAAATATAAATAGTTATAGACTTATAGTGATTAGTTATTATTAATCATGATTAGTATAATTATATAATAGTATTAGTATAAAGTATTAGACTATTAGTAATATAGTGTAGTTATATATTAGTAATATTAGTATAAGTATAAATGTATAACTATAGTCTATACTTAATTATAATATAGTATAATTATATATTAGTTAGTGATAAGATTAGGTTAGATGAAAATTATATAATTTGTTACTATGTAACATTGTAAATGACTTAAATTCAATGTATTATAAATATTATAATTTATGATTCTATGATTAATAAATTTGTAATATGATTAATAAATCATTGTATTAGCCTATAAGCCTATTAGGTATATATAGTTATAACTTATAGTGATATTAATACTATACTATTCTACATATATTATGCTATAATCCTATATCTCTTATGATATATTAATATATACTAATACTATATATTATACTATTATAGACTATAGTGTTACTGTTACAACTACATATAGACTTATAGTGTGTGTATAATGTGTATATATATATTATAATGATATAGTGATACTAATACTATATATTATATAATGATACATTGATATAAATTATTACTAATACTATTATTACTAAATTATTATAACTTATACTAATATATAATATAGTTATAATAAATCACTATAAAAGAGTATAACTAATATAACAACTAATATAACTGTTAGTATAACTATATAATAGTATTAGTATAAAGTATTAGACTATTAGTAATATAGTATAGGCTATAGCTATATATTAGTAATATTAATATAAGTATAATTGTATAAGTATAACTATAATCTATAGTCTATACTTATAACTATGCTAAATCATTATAACTTATACTAATATATAATATAGTTATACCTATACTAAAGCACTATAATATAGTATAACTAAACTAATATAACAACTAATATAACCAATAGTATAACTATATAAATATATAATAGTATTAATATAAAATATTAGACTATTAGTAATATAGTATAGCTATATATTAGTAATTTAGTATAAGTATAATTGTATAATTGTATAAGTATAAATATAGTCTATAGTCTATACTTAATCATAATATAGTATAATTATATATAAAAAAATATATAGAAATTACATTCGGTCCGGTCCGATAAACCTCCGGACCGAATGAATTCGGTAAAAAAAAAAAAAAAGACCAGACCGGTCCGGTCTGGTCCGGTTTTCTCGGTCCAGACCGCCCGATGCTCACCCTTAGTCCTGTCAGTAAATTTATGCAAATCAATATGGAGTTTACTAATATTAGTAATAAAAGAAGACCATATATATATATATATATATATATTCAGACTTCAGAGTAGTAGTCGATCGACAATCAGCCAAGCATGCATCGCATAATGCACGATGGATTGCACGAGTGTATGAACTAGTACGTAGTTGATCTTAATTTTATGTAAAAGGAAATGAATTAGCTCCCAGCCGTTTTAGCTGATCATGATTCACTCAAATATTAATCTGTCAACTTTAATTGCACAAATTAAGCCACCGCCTGCTTAATGACTGCATGCATTATGAAGACAACAATTAGCAGAGTACGTACTCGATCAGGCAACAATTCATCATGCACCATCATCCATCCTTGCTCAACTCAAAAGATGATCAGTACAACGTCTGACATGGTCGAAGAACAGTGCTATGATCAAAACTTTACTCAACTTTGTTACTGCATCTGCAAATTTTTCTTTAGAATAGATAGTATATCTAAGTCCCAAAGCTCTATCCATCAGTCAGCTATGTCCGTCTCACTCATAGAATAAAATATTCCATTAATCAGTACAGTCTTGTCAGTCCAATACTGATCATGTGGAAGGTGATAGGGCTTTATTATTCATCTGTTCTTGGACGCTTTGAGGGTTGAGAACTAGATTCATCTGGTTCAAAATCCTGAGGAGCTTCTTCTTGTTCAGGTGCCTTTTCTTTCCCACCCAGCTCCCACGAGGTTTCTTCCAACCCAGTGTTGGCATTGACCGGCTCAGCACCTGTTTTACCATGGCCATGGTCTAACTGGGAGGCTTTTAGTTCAGTTTTGGTAGGGGAATCTGGAACAGCATCCGAAGATGGAACAGATGCTGATGCCTTCAGCTTGTCCATGCCAGGCTTGCATTGCTTCTCAAACATCATTTGGAGGTACCTTCCTTGTTCTTCTATTCGCAACTGTAGATTCCTTTGAATCTGCTCAGACGTTTAAAAAAAAAAATATATATATATTACAACATAATTACGGATACAGCAACCCAGCAAATAGGTAACTAACCTTGAAAAGGGGGGTACAGCTGACATATGCATGTCCCCCACACATGATATATCTACAACCTGAAATATTTGTAGCTATGTTTTGCCCTTGATTCAATGAGCATAACAATCAAGCCAGCAAAACGATAGCAGCAAGCAATACAAATTGCCAACAAAATGTTGAACTGAAACCTAATGTTTAAATAAACAGTGCAGTCCCAATCCTTCCCCGGTCAACTAGTTCAATATTCCCTGGTGCCAACATTAAATCTGCACTCTAATAAAAGGTGGCAGACATCAATCTTCCATCCCACACATTACCCAGTGTCAACAGTAAACTCTATAAATCCAGTTAAAAAAAGAAGGAAAATTAGAAAAAAATTAAACATTAGAAAAGATAAAAGAGCATAGCTACATTATAGTCGAAGTGGCAGTGCTACTTCTCAAAACTGGAGAAAAAATTAAAATACTAGATAACCAATTCCTAATTTCCTTCAGTGTTTTCTTTGGGAATTCCATGAAAATCAATTCCTGCTCGTAAACAAATGATATGTAACATGCTTTATAAATTGATCATTTGCAATCAGAACATTATTGACATTGCAGCCATCATGACAAAGAACAATATAAAATCTGGAAACCAATATCATGATATGATATATAAACGAGAAATATCATGAAATCCCGAAAACTAAGGTCAGGCCAAATTGGTACCATGGCTTTTGGTGTCTAACACCCCCACCTCATCCTTCTTTCCCCAATAGGAAAAAAATCTTTTCTCAATGGTTCCACACAAAAGGAAACAAACATAATGAATCCTTTAAGGGATATCCAAATCAGATGTGCCATTACCCCACCCCCGATAAGTAATAGATTGATGAGAAAACACCAACAAGGTGCAGTCCCTGTAAAGACCTATGCATCAAAGATTTCATTCCCCAATCCATATTAACCACAGCCAAGTGCCTAATTGGGGGATAAGATCACTCATACCAATCAGCAACTCTCACTGGGCCATAAATCACTGCAATGACAAGAGTAAAGCTAACCTAACAAATTTCCAATATAAACTGAAAAGGAAATCCTTTTCTCTAGAAGGAACTCATAAGTCATACCTCAAGCTGTTCATGAAGCCGCTTTTGAACTTCAATCTGCAATCGCAGAGCTTCAGTAATCTCGATACCCCTGTTATCCAAACAAAATAGGGTTCACAGTCAATTTAGATTAGCATGATAATTCGGCACTTAATATGGGAGATCATTAGCCATAACACGCACAAGCTTGAAATATTTAAAGATTGGCCTTGTTTTGAATGTAATCTAGGCTCATTGAATGATCCTTATAGAAAGTCATTCCAGCCTCTAATATTAACCATTTGGCTTCTCTTTTTCTCATTTTTTGGGAAGCCTGGTTCTCTACTTTAGGTAGTTTGATCTACCACCTAACGCATCAATCATAAACTGTTGGAAACAGTGAGCACAGAACATTTTCAAGGGTCATACTTCAATAAGATTCACGTGCATGTTCTGTTCTTGCTGGATTCAGTCTTAAAATATGCGAAGGCTATCTAGTAAAACTGGACATTCAACATTCCTCTCCGCAGAAACTAGAGTTGCTGAAGAAAATGAATGACAACTTATTGATGATTTTCGCCACTGTTAGTTTCTAAACCATTCACTTATAGTTCTAGGTTGATTTGTACTATTAGCAGTGCCTTGGATTTCATCTCAATCGTTTGGAGCTTAAACAATTTTCAATTTAATAAACTCATAAAAAACGATGTATTCATTCTTTTCTTTTAGTAAAATTCTCATTAACTGGAAACTGGAAAGTATAGGCTGATGTGCACTATTAGGTTGATGGTTCTAGCCTGAATGTCCATTTTCCAAGTTATAATAGCATTGCAGTGTCTCATAAAACTGGGAACTGCCTATCAACACTCACGGTATCCTTGTACTTTTACTTATAAATAAAAAAACCATGATGGTTCTAGCCTGAATGTCCATTTTCCAAATTATAATAGCATTGCAGTGTCTCATAAAACTGGAAACTGCCTATCAACACTCACAGTATCCTTGCACTTATGGCAAAAAAAATCCTTATACTTCATATATCCAGAAGGTCAAAGTCAAGTCATCCATCTGGAAACATAGCAGCCAATATATAGTGATCCATGGTGTACATAACATGTTGCAAGAAATTCCTCAAACAAGGCCAGATTATGCAATCATGCAAGCCAAAGGTTAAATGTAGCACACCTTATGTAACAAAAACAAAAAAATTTTTGGAAATAAATAGCTGACTTACGTTTTCAAGTCAAGAGTTGACATGTCTTCAATCGGAGTCAATTTCTTCTCTGAGGATCCTACAGATAAAATTTAACAACCCATTATACTTATAAAAAAAATAATCCTTAGATTGTAAAACAAGTCAACATCTTTGTGCCAACCATAAAAGACATCGGTAACAAAATAGCACAAGTCCAAGCTCTAGAAAGAGAAACAACTGAGCTAAAATGAGCAAGGAAGTGTTTATAGTGGCATGATTTAATCAAAGGCACTGCCTTCATTGAGTGAAGCTGAAGTGTTCACAACAAATAAATGGAGTGAGAAACCTTTGAATATGTGTGTGTGTGTGTGTGTGTGTGAGAGAGAGAGAGAGAGAGAGAGAGAGAGAGTGAAGAAGCGATTTTAGAGATGAGCTAAATATGCATAACCCAAGTACACAGGACATATACAAGAAAGTCATGAAGCAGCCAAACTTTAACTGGGAATAAGGCTTAGTTAACTTGAGTTAAGCTGAGAAATCAAGAAGAAATGTTCATATGATGGTATCGACCATAACAACTACAAAGACATGACAGAAGGTTCTGCGGGCGACTCTTAAGCCCACAATATCTACAGTATAAAGCACACAAGATTAATCTAATGACAAATTTCATGATCCCTGAGAAAGTACATCTCATTCTACATTTGGGGCAGCCAGTAATGCCAAAAACGACTTGTTTCTCTCTATGTTTTCTTTCACATCATGCAAAAGCTTCAACAACATGGCAAAGAAATTATAATAAGCATACTGCAAAAAGCATTTACTTCTTTAGAGACTTTAACTTCCCTAAAAATGTAAACAAGGGCAAAAAACGCTTCCTTAAACACCCCTCCCCTTTTCTTCCCAGTAAAGAAAAACATTCAAACCGGAAGGAGATGATACAGTAAGGTATAACATCCCACCCTGTTCTTCATTCAAACAGAAAGAAACTGATACATCGAGGTAAATTAAAGCAGTACAAACAAAACCAAAAATGGGAACACACAGATGCACAGGCATGCACCTGCACGCATACCCACACAGAAGTACTTGTTACATACCTTCTGAAGAATCTGGTCTGTATCTGGCTGTCCGATATTTCTGCAATTCATGGGGCAAAATCTCCAGTTAAAAAGTAAGTTCACATGCAAATGCAGACTTGCGCATTATTTATGCAGGAAACTAATCTTGTGGTAAAAGAAATAAAGCATAATACCTGCAAATGGCTTTTCACATGATAGATGGTCAATCCTTCAACTTTCATGAACTTCAGCACACCCTTTGGAGTAGCTTCTGTAAAACAAGAATTATTAATCAATTGAAGCCAAAGCTACATAATTATAGACTAAAAGTGTGATGAGGATAAAAGAGTTACATACTTTCACTACCACCAAGTTTATTGACAGCCTCCACAAAGGCTTCATGAAGTTCTGGTGTCCAGCGCATGCGTGGCTTGGCTGGGGCACTATTTGCTGAGGAAGTGGGAGTAGCAATAGCACGAATTTCTCCAGATGGAACAGGAAGCTGTTGATGAACTTGGGACTCATGTGCTTGAAAATTTGGAGATGGTTTGGACACTTGGCATGCCATCTAAAGAAACAAGACAATAATATCAAAAGAAAAAAGAAAAGAAAAGAAAAAGAAACAATGCCAAAATGATTCAAAATTAATCATACTGGAAATGATCTATTTTCCTTATGGACCACTATTAATGACCACTATTATGAATATCCAACCTTTGGTTCCAAATCTGTAACATTGGTGTCTCCAAGAAGCTCATTCCAATTTGCGACGTCATCGGAAATTAGCTGGTCTGCCCATTTACCAAATTCCTCAGATGGCAGGAGAGTATTACACCCACTGCTTTCTACCTGACTACTCTCAATAAAGGTATTTACAGGAAAATCAAGAAAACTTGGAAGTGAATCAGTATTCCAGGAAGCAGAGTTTTCTTCGGCATAATGACTTGATTTTGTGGATTGAACAGATATCGAATGAGAAGTGTGTGTCAATGGAAAAACTGCTTGCATAGTTGATGACCGAGAAATAAAAGGAGAGTTTTTAGAATGCTCTTCATGGGGCGAAAGAGATGAGTAATGAAGATCTGATGAAAATCCCGGGGATGATGAAAACATGTGACCAGCCACTCCACTATCAGAAGGGACATGACTTGCATGGTTAAAAGGCCTTTTCACAAGTTCTCTTTCCATATAAACGTGTTGAGAGTCTGGCAACTTCAGATATGTCTCTTGCAAAGGGGCTGGAAGGACTGGTAAAGATGAAGACAGTGCTCCAGGCATCCCCATGTTACTAAGCTGCTTTGCACCTGATCTTTGAATTGATAAAGTAGGGCGTGCTTCCATTTGGTCCTAGATCAAAAAAGGAAGAATGTGTCAATGTTTAGTCAATAACTGTTAGCTCATTTTGTGCCACCCTGCTATGGTTGTTAATAGTCACCAACTAACAACCCACTAAAAGCACCCAGGTTGCTTGTTCTTGAGACCCACACAAAGAAAAATGTAATCAATTTTACGTCTGCAGACAGAGGTATTGGATCGATGTAAAATACTAACTAATCGGAGACACACCATAATAAGTGTTGGCACATCTGCAAACAGAAGTGCTACATCGATGTAAACTACAAACCACAATCAAGCACACTGTAGTAAGAGTTTCTTAATGGGGAAGAGGATGAGAAGCTTTCTGTGAAACCTAAATTAAGGCAGGTGACACATAAGATATATGAGCAAACCCACACACACAGATATCTATATTTGAAAATATATGAGGTCAGTCCTTGAACTATGAGTGATAGAGAATAGATTATCGTACACCTCACCATCTCATTTGAGCAATATTGGTTGTGAACTCTGGTCGGATCCTCACACTCATAAATAAGACACTTGCCCTAGAACAACCCATGACCCAGCCACCAGCATATACTTGGAACCCAAGCTTGCCAAACGAGGACTGGATATCTAACGAATAATGCAATTGGAGATTCCCAAGCCTTGTTGCTATTAGATTTACGAGTCCTTGGGCCATAAAAATGCAAAATAGTCAAAGAAAATAGTGAAATGTCGAATCTCTCCTCTACAGATGACACTACATCTTTCCAAGAATCTAGCCTCTCAAAATCCATAATTTCAGCATTATAAGTTATTGGTTTAATTGCAATCTGAGACTGATAGAAATACTTGCGAGCTACAAACATCTTTCAAATTCCCACTTGGAATTTCTGAGGCCCAATATATAACAATCCTCTTCTCAACAAGCCCTGAATATTAAGCACAAGGAAGCATAATACAGAAAAACCCTCCATTTCTTGGAGGAAATCAAAGGATTCATTCTAATCGAGTGAGGAAAGAAAAAAATTGATACAGAACAATGAAAAAATTAAAGTTCAAGATATCTTCATGATTAATGAATAACTCTATCCACCACATAATGCAACGAGAATAGAAGGTCACTTGTCAAAATACTGACAACTATCATCATTGAAGTTCGAGTGAATTCACTGCCTTTGAAATGGTAAA
This sequence comes from Pterocarya stenoptera, assembly GCA_003123785.1. Lineage (NCBI taxonomy): Eukaryota > Viridiplantae > Streptophyta > Magnoliopsida > Fagales > Juglandaceae > Pterocarya > Pterocarya stenoptera. The sequence continues at coordinate 437,668 of QEOT01004130.1, forward strand.
TGATGTAAATCAGAAAATAAAAACATCAACATGCTCAATAATCATGGTCATTATACTCAAATCTCCAAAGACCTACAAATAAGCACATAGAGGAAAAAATAGCGATTTTCAGTGTAAAACTCCAAATAGAAATCGTGGACAACAACAGTCAACTTATTTGGAAAGTCTTGCAAGTGCTAATTCTATCATGATCATTGTCTCCACTATCCAATACATATCTAGACATCCTTGCCTTAACAAAGGATACTTAAGACCACTTCATGGATTCTCTGTGCATATACATTTACTTCTAAAAATAAAAAAGGTTGTGCATATGCATTTAATTCGCATGACTAAGAGAAAATTAAGGAAAATAAAGTGTTTTCATAGTGTTGGATGAAAGACTGGATCGATGAGATTCCATTGCTGAACCCCATTCTACCAAAGAATCTGCACAACTGATTATAGGTTTTCTGATTCCATTTCCAGAATCTACCTTTTCTCAGAAACCAACCCGCTTCTGGAGCTGATCAGTCAGGGTAAGGCTCCAATAAAGTGATTCCACGTCAGCCTATTAGTGGTCCACCAGATGTTAGCATTAAGATTGATTCTCACCCCTGGACCTGAGAGGTGGATGTTGCCACCTTGCCCAGGCTTTGGAAACCCATCAAAGTAGAATTCCCATTCCAGGCCATCCTGTTTGCCTTCTGAGTGAGTCCCAGGTAAGGGGAAGAAGGCCCCATCTATTTCAGGACATCCAAAGATTCATTTAAAAGGAAATGGCAGAGCAGTTAGCCCACCCTAAGCAGTTGCTTTCTCATTCAAATAGCCACATAAACATCTGGAGGCTAGCAACCCCAATAAATCTGTAATATGCTTTTACATCCTGTTCATTGAGAGACTAAACTGAGTAAGAGCCAAAGACTGGGATCATTTTTTCACAACCGTATCTGAACAGAAGTTCACTATCAAAAGCATTAGTCAATCTGACTTCAAAACAACACTGATACTACCTCTATAATGTCCACAAAAGGCATCCCTAATTCATACAAGTTCTGGCTGGCAAAACATATTATCTAGTCAAATATTCCACCTTATCCAGAGGCCATTCGTAACTTAGTCATACACAAGTTCATATGGATTCCACTAATTAAAAGTTCTGATAGGGCCACACTTCAGTTCTACCATAAGCAATCATGTAAAAACCAAAAAAAAAAAAAAAAACATAGCTGGCTCCAAGAATCAAATATCAACAGCACTGAGCACACCAATCCACCCAGAACCTGAAATTCACCGAAATAGCCACGTAACCCCCAAATCAATCCCGTATCACAAACAGTACATGTGCATTAAAAACTATAGACGGAACAACACATTATCCACAAACACACAAAAACAAAATCAAATAAACAAAAAATAAAAAAAAGTGACCGAATTCAATTTGCACCCCATAGATTGAAAACCACCAAAAAGTGAATCAAAGCCCAAATAGATATACCAAATTTGACGATAGCAACCAAGATGGCCTTCAAATATCACCCAAAAAAGGCATAAATATCAAACGGGTATTATCGAATTCTTACCTAAAAAATCATAGGAAGGTCGGAAAGTCGGAGTCCAAAAGGCTCAGAACGGATTGAAAACCAGGAATTTGAGTTCAGCGCGATGAAGAGGGTGGCGAAGACACAGGCGGGTGCTTTGAATTCCGTCACCGGAGTGCCCGAGGAAGAGAACGGTGGGGTGACGAGTGCGCTCTGCACCCCTCCCTTTCTGGCATATTGGCCACTGCATTATAAGGAACAGTATAATTCACACGCTCCATAATAGCGCGTGTATCATAGTGTAAGGAATACTGTAGCTCAAGTGTTGGTGGGACCTACATTTGGAGGTTCCTGGTTGGTGGGCGGCGAAGATACCCGATTGGGTGCACGTGGGGCTTAGGTGGTTTGCCGTTTGGATTATTTTATTTTTATTTTTAAAAAAGTGTCCTTTCGTTTTGCTTAAAAGGCCAATGGGACGTGGTGGCCCCCATACATTTTCTTTCTTCTGCTTTCTCACAAAACAAACATGGTCCCTGGGAATTTTGGCTGGACAAGTGTCAGGCTGCAGATGGATAGTTTGCCTGGTGGACTTTCAAGTTTCAACTCCAAAAACTAAAGAATTATAGAAAAAATTTAGGATTCTTTCAAATTTAATAACACATCTAGTGATTAATTAATGGATATAAACTCAACTCGAATAGGAGAAATATCTTTCAATATAGTTTATTAATAATTAAAAAGAAAATATTTGGTCTACAAGAATTATTATAAAGATTAACTTGATATACAATAAATTGATTTTTTTATTTATAAAATAAATATGACATACAATATCAAGTCATGTTAAAATATAATTTTCTTTTATATAAATCTATTTACAGACTTATCGTTTCTTGTTAAAAAAAAAAAGAATACTTAAATTATGTAATTTTTAATATTTTATAATAATAAATTAAAAAAATTATAAAAAAAAAAAACGAATGAGAATATCAGAATCTAAAAAATACTCCGATACAACAGATTATTAGAATCTGACTCCATAGAATATGAAAAGCTCAACTCCATTAAAAACTACTAACTAACGAATACTTATTTGGATAATACCAACAATGTCATGATGTTTTGGATCAAATTAATATCAGAAAGTAAGTTATTACTATGTTTAAACAAAAACCCTAAAATTGCATTTTGAAAAGATGAAAAATAGTGGGCAAGGTGATCAAGAATGTCCACACTTCCACTTGGCATATTAAATGCCAATATATTCTGCGTCCTTTATCCATCCTTCTATTTTCTATCATTCTAAAGTTTCAATTCATAATTCATTGTATTCATATTAGACATTCCACTATAAAATATCAAGAAGTAGAACTCTCCCGCTTCTCTACGGCTCTCTTCTTCTCTCTGAAATTCCCGAACCGCCTTCCCCATCGTTTTCACTGGGCGGAAAGGGTTCGGAGCTTAGGTTCCGACCACTTCCTCCCCTAGCCAGCCCAAAGGGCTTTTCCGTTGTTGCTTTCTGTAGGTTTTTCCTAGGTTATTTCTATTCAGTGTCGATCATCGCTGATCTACTGTTTACCGGCAACCTCCGACCAACACGCGACACTAGTTCAGCCTCCCTGGTCATCGAACTTCATGTTTGTGGAAGAAAATCTTGCTTCTGCCCCGCGCTTTTGGCGCACGCGCCACCCCTGCCGTGTGGGGTTTTCATTCACAGTCGCTTACTCGAGCGGTTTTCGCGACCACGCGTGGCCCCACCAGCTTCAGAGGCCCCAGATCCTTCGGATTTGTTTGTTCGTCCACCTCTTTAGGTGGTGCGTGTTTTCCACGCACCGTCACTGCCTGTGTTAATTGGACGTTGGCGAATTGGCTTGGATTCTAACTGCTATCCTATGTTATCGCTTTTCTTAACTAGTGATCTTGTACGAGGGAACGTGGACCTCTCCCAAAATAATTTCCAGACAATATGTGATAGTGCATCCACCACCCTTACCGCTTCCAGCGGAGGTTCTACCGTCTCCAGGAGTAGTACCATTGTCTGCTTTTTTACGAACAATTTTTCGTCTTTTTATAAGACGGTGTCCTCTTGTAGGACATGGGTAGGGATAATAAATTTGGCTCCAAATAAATCCGTTCACCACTTTGTACTGTTTTCTATTACTTTTTGGGACGATTGTTGGGAAAACCCACCTCCTCCTCATGTATCACTTTTTTAGTTTAATGAAATTACTTGCCTAGAAAAAAATATATATATTAGACATTCCACTTGTAAATTCACTACTTTTCTTCTTCTAATTTGTCCTCACTTGATTCCCTTTTGATCAATTTTGAGCAATATTATGCATAAAAAATCATGTTTTTTTAATTAAATAAATCTTATTTCAAACTTTTTGCATATAAGAATAAGGGTGTCATCCAGATTTTGGCTCGGGTTAACCTAGATTATGACCGACGGGTGAAATCGGGTTTCAGAAACCCGGATCTTATAATAAGATTCCTAGTTGGTAAGATTACACTATTTGATCTCAGATCTCTAAAGCCGCTTGCAAATTTTCTCAGCAAAATTTTAAAGCTTTTCTTTCACTCTGGTCATTGCTTGATTGACTCGTATACTATGAAGAGTCAGTTCCTAACCAGCATCAATGCCAATACATTATGACAATACTTATACTATGATATTTAGAGTTTCGGCCCAAAATCTAAGGCTTATAAAGAAAGAAAAATGAACAAATAAAATAGGCTCATGTGAATCTTATACAGGTAACGTTAATTACTCAGTAAGTGTCGCGGATTATGCTTCATGCGTCTATATCTATCTTCTAATACGTCTCAGAGATTACCATGGTTTTTGTATAATACCATGCACTATAATATATAGTTTTGTTTTTTTTTTACCATATTTTTCTCGCGTATGACATCAGATTTTCATAACCACCATCATTCATCACAACCACCAACATCCTTGAAACAACAGAAGTATGCTTGCAAACTGTGTGCTTTATGCTTTGGTAGATTGAATGTTCTTTTCGGACCTCCTTAATTAAACTACTGCACCACCAATCAAATAATGCATGCCCTTTATGTACCTGTGAGACTTAGATTCTTCTTAGAGAGCATATATATATACCCACGCCAATAGATTGGTATGTTGGAGAAAAGAACAGCTCTCTGGTATCAGTATTTAGATTGTTCAGACTTTGGACGTGAAAACTACATCAGAAACTTGGGTCAGGTCCGAATTATGTTCTATCCAAACACTATGGTATCTCCAACTCTCAATTTGATAAGATTAGACAACTCTTACATGAGTGGACAATCTAGCTATCAGGTATAATCTACATAGATCCTTCTTTTTTCTGGTTTTTTATATAAGCATTTTCTACATTTAAGACATTTTTGCCCCAATTTTAGTTTAGCAAAGTCTCTTAAAAGGACCATTTTCCTCTTTGCCAAATAATAAGTCATTAATCTCATAGACTCAAACAATGATAGCTGAGTTTTTTTTTTTTTTTCCAAGAAAAGATTACTTCTTCATTTCAAAGTTCACAAAATCAGTGGGAGCAACACCCAAGTGCAAACAATGAAAGATTTACAAATACCAAAACAAAAAATCATATACACCTCATCATGACAAGAAGCTTCCCCAAAGATTTTAACAGGTGGGATCTTGGCAATGTGAACAAAACTTGATGACTTTCAGATTAATGCCAAGTGGGGTTATTAGGATTAGATATGCCATTTGACCGTTGAGACATTGAACTGTTGGTTGCAAAATTGACACAAGTCAGGCATAACTCACGGCTTTGGAGCCTTGAGAACTGCTTTTGAGTCTGCTTTTTAATTATTTTGTTGGCCACAGATGAATACGTTATTTGGCTTATCACGTGTAATATCCCCCAACTACTCTTTCACTCTCGTGTATGATAACTACGCTGATCAGATGTTCTTTCTTTTCCTGTTCCATGTGTAAACTCTGCTCTATGATGTTCATTTTAGAGGCATATTTGAATTTCTCTCTTCAATTACTTTGAACAATCTGCTATTAGGTTTAAGGTAAAATCTCAGTACACAAAGCATTGGATTTTTTTAAGATGTCCATGATATTTCATGATCATGGACTTGAACAAGGATGAAGGTGCAAGATCGGGTGGAGATATAACTCTGTGAGGGGCAATCTAGAAGAAAAACAGTAGCTTGTACTTCAAATGAACATGCTCTTATAGCTTGAGACTTATGCAAGATAGTAGATGGAATTGGGTAGTTTGAATGTTCTTTTTGCTGTGGGAGGCCCCTCAAAACTGCTCCATTGATCTCCGATAATGCCCCATATGCGGTATCCTTGATTAGTCAAATGCTGCCTCGCCTTGGATTTGTATCTTTGCACTTCCATAAACTCATCTTCAAGACCCCTGTACACATATATATATATATATAGTTGATTGATAGAATTCTTCAGGATAGTTTCAGGCTTTTACCAGCTAAAATCCATCCTTCGGTACAAATAACAGAAGGGGGAAACACTTTTTAATCTTGTACCGATAATATCCATTTAGATGTCTAGCAGACATGGGAGCTTTGAAAAACAAGAAGGGGTAGTAAATCTTCAAGGCAAAAACACTCACCAAAAAACCTCTGTAGCACACAACTTTGTGTTACCTTTATATCAGAACAATTATGCATTATTAAATGGAGAAAATAATGACTAAAAAGAATTCCCAAGGTAGGTGTAATATTGTTTATTAAAAGGCTTGGCCTTCCATCATGTCGTTGGATCAAGAGAAAGACATAAAAATTTAATAGAATTAGAAGCATTGTAGTGGATGAACATACATACCTTAGTACCAGATTCGTCCATCCATGATAACCAGCCTTGATGAGGTTATCAACAGTGGGAGATCTTAGTGTTTCCTTTCTTGAAGAAATCAAAAAGATCTTAAGACCTCTGTCTTTGATCTCGTGGAAGAGCTTGAATGTGTGCTCAAGAGCTGGTGCCTTACTCTCACCCATCCATGTTTCCAAAGAGGTTGCATTCAGCTTCCTTCCCCTGATTTGAGTTTCATAACCCATTAGTTGCATAGGCTATCAGAAAACTAGAGGAAACAAAATTGAGCAGGCTCTTAGCGAATGAAAAGAAGGCCCAATTTACTGAAGTTGCTCCAATACATAGTCCCAATACAAAATAACTTCTCACAAAAATTAATGACAAAAGGTCATTGTCCTGCATTGTCTCATTACTGAAAGAAGAAAAGAAAATCATCTATGCATTGCTAAAATAGGTTAAAAACATGGATTGGCTATACTTTTTTGACTAAAAACTCATTGGGAGTGAAGTTTCTTTGTAGAACAACATATAGCTGAGGAAAACTACACGATCTGATCTTGCCTAGATTTGAAACTTGTAAACCTCAGTGCTGTTATCAACAATGCATATATTGGAGGCTCCTGAAATCGATCTATCGGAATGCATTATATCAACGAACAAATATATCATATATAGTACTACTTTGCACTTACCCAAAGCCATGTTTCTTGTAGTAAGGTACGGTGGACAGAAGCGTATCATCAACATCAAAAATCCATGCATCTTTACCATCGCCCTTCAAGGTGCAACAATGGCTTAGGTAAAGAATGACCTCCTCAATCGCTCTCTCGGAGTCAGCTTTGTATTGCGAAGATGTCATGTATTTCTGGATGTACTCAACGCATTCTTCGGGCACAACTTCGAATCCCCTAATGTTGTTTAGTTCAACATTGATCCTCCAACTCTCACAATAGTTCTTCAAGCTAGATCCCACCCCATTTTTCCTTTTCTGGTTTAATATGCTCCAATCTGCAGACACAAAACCGATGCAGAGGCTTGAGAAGAGCAGTAGGAATCCTAGGAGTTTTCCCATTTGCATTCTCACAAAAGAGGTCTAGAGAGAATGATGAGGAGGATGGAGAATGGTGAAGTTATTTGGAGTGGGGGAGAGCAGGCACAGAAAAGGGTCACATGGGGTGTGGGGGCATGGTGTCATGGCCTGTCTTTGAAGATCACATGGGGTAATTGATTAGATTGGATTGGTAGCAAATTAATTTGTGGACTAATTGAGTACATAATGAACAAGAAGACAAAAGGAAAACTCATGCTTCACAACTCATAGATGCTGTTCCCTATGAGGTTGTGTCTAATTTTTTTTTTTTTTTCTTGTTTCCTTTTGGTTATGCACTATATAGCAAGAGTGTACGGTTTTGGCCTAGGGAGTTAGGCTTAGATTTGGCCCATAATGGAAATGACTACAACCATACATAAGAGGGAGATAAGCTTTTTGCTATACATAAATATACAATGTTATATAGTTTGTGGAGAGGGATATTTTTGTGATTAAGAATTCTATGCATAAACTACTATTCATTTTCACACCCTACATTTATAATTTTTTTTTTTATAAGATGTGGAGTGTAGAGTAGTGAATAGTGATTGATGAGAAGATTTTTTCTTCTGTGATAACTGCATTTAGATATGAACCTGGTCACCTTCTGTCTTAATAGATTTTAGATTCAATTTTAAATCTAAAGTTGTTTGCTTGGCTTCCCCACATGTTTCCAATCGATTTTGGTGGTAGTGGATTGCACCATAGCAGTCATGATCTTTTGGTCGACAGGAGGGATATGCCAATGGATAGGGGAGAATCCCAAAAGAAACTGTTACAGATGCCAAACACAGTCATTTTCCTTTTAAGGCTTTGTTAAGAGTAATTCAGAATGGAAAGAAACTGGAGAATTAGATGAATAACTCAAAAGGCTCAAAAATCATATCATAACCTGGTGCTTTGTAATATCTCCTCAACAATTCTTAATTGACATTGTATCTTAGCATGAGTTGTCCCTAAGTTCTAGTACAAGATCTTGGTTTTATTTGGATTCCAACTAATAAAACTGTAAATAATTCCTGTTAAACCTTATTGTAAATATTTAAACTGCTTGCTAAAACCAAATCCAAACACTCGTTTGGAAGTTTTTTCAAATACAAAATTTTCATTTTATCTCATCTCATCATTACAACTTTTTCAAATTCCTACATAAAATATAATAAACAATTCAACTTTTTTAAATCTCAATTCAACTTTTTCTAATTCCAAAATAATAATAATATTTTATTCAATTTTTAACTTTCATCTCAGATTAAAAATTTTCATCTCAACCTCCAAAACCTAATTTAGAGTCTAGGTTTCCAAGAAGATGAACTGATAAATCTTTCTTAAAAAGTCAATTTGTCTTGGATTTCAGAATGACTTGTTGCATCTGGACGCATAAGATACTTGCATCTGTGTTTTCTCTGTTGGCTAATCTCTACTTCTATCCCCCAAAAATAAAATCATAAAAAAAAAAGAAAAAAAAAAAGGAAAGCAACATCAATCTTTTTTGTGAGAGAACAAGCACATGTATTGAAGACGCCAGTTAATAAAGTTGTACGGTCTTGTTCATCGATTTTGTTCATACATCTGGTTGGAATTTTGTTATTCTTCTCGCCAGCTAATTGAAATAATTTCTGACCCAAAACCAAAATGTGAAATTAAAATAAATAAATGGGCAAATTTGAAAAATTTGCTGATATCCGTTCTTCCTCAGTTTGGTTCCATGTAGATCAGTATATGTCGTGGGCAGGGGGAAAAAATGTGCAACCATTCCAAAGCGGATTACTGCAATGGGCAAAATCAGATGAATTTCACAAAGCTTCCAAGTTTTTCTCCTTTCTCACAAACACAGAGCAATATAGAAAGAGGCCATGAAGAAATTAACATAGAAAGAGGCTTGGTGCTAGTAAAGAGACAGCGGCTTGATGTAAAACAATCTGCCACTACTCAAGCAAGACTAGAATAATAACTAGAGCAGAGAAAAGAATTCATATGTTCACAAATCATCCCATCATCTTCAATGAAACCTTGTGTATATGCCTCAAAAATGGCCTCCAAAACAATGAAAGGCCTGAGACCTGTTCATTGATTATTTTGAAAAAAAGGAAAAACAAAAATCATCTGGAACCATCATGGAAGGGATAGTCATTAGAGAAACCATCATCAAAGTTGAGAGAATAGCTGTGAAGATCATAGCTGTACTGTGCCTTGCTCCTTTGCAAACCCAAATTTTGCTTCCAAAGTGACTTGATCTTCCAAACCAACTGCCTGAAAAGACGAGATCCATGGCAACAATCCAACTGGTGCGCTCTTCTTTTGACACTAACAACAGTGATTGAAGATCCATCACATGAAATTCTCTTCCTCAACTTCACAAACTCAATCCTCCTTGACATTTTCATTTCTTTTGCTTCTTCCCCACCAAAAAAACTGTGTTGTTGTTGTTTCAAGGAAAAAGCTTAGCTTGAGTGGCTGGAAGAAATGGGTGAAGCACCAAGATTATTATAGGCAAAAAGAGAACATGGAAGATTGTATTTTTAAAGTGTCAATTATCAGTAGTAGGTATCGCATGTTAATACATTTCTCTCTCTCATTTGAGGGGCTGCGAATCATTACCATTAACTTCAACAGTCCAGCCAATCCAACTTGGGTTTCTTTCCTACACATACCTTGTCAGAAAGGGTCCCAGCAGCTTTGGGAGAGTGTCGAAGATTTGCATCTAAGTGATGTAACGCCATTAGTGGAGCTTTGATAGCACTTTATAGAATGGATAGCATTCACAAAAAGTTGTTACTCTGCTTGTCGTCTGTGACCTTTCTTCCATTTTACTCGAAGATTCGGGTTCAACTTTCCCTGAAGCGTCACCAAAAAGAAAAAGTAGGACAAATATATATTTATGAGGTCTTTTCTTACGTAAATCTTCACGTTCACACGATGAGAATCACGCCGTCCATGCCGAAATGCCTCAAATAACTACCTGCTCAAACATATTCATTCACTTCTTTTTCTTTAACTTTTTGGCTTCTTCGTTGCGAGAATGATCACGCTTGTTGATTGAACTGGCCCACTTAAAAATACGCAAATCACAAGAGAAGGTCGGCATGAGAGAGAGAGAGAGAGAGAGAGAGAGATCAATGTACGTGTAATAGGAGCAAGAGAAAGTAGAGACGAATTTTACACACAAAATCCTATGTTGGCGTATAAATCGAGCACCTATTATACCTATCAAACATGGAGGCAAATCACGACTGTACATGAACAAGATCCGTGAAGAGTTTAAATCAGTAAATAGGCTTTCCCTTTAACATACAGAAATCTTTCCCAAAAACACAAGAAAAAATGTAGCACAGCAAGTTACTTACTCATATTCCTCATATCTATCTGTCTATATCTATCTATCTTTTACATGATTTTTGAAGCATCTACTTTACTTGTATTGGTCAGTCGCATCATCCCTTTCCAATTCATAGATTTGAAAATAACAATAATAACTTTATTTATAACTTGCCAGTTTGAAAGCATGAGGTCCACCTCTTGAGTTCTAGCTTCAAAGTTTTACAATAAAAAAGAGAAATGATAGCCGTCATGAGTGTGCAAGCATTGCACAATTACTTTTAAAAAAATGAATAAATACGGGACCTACATGAAAAAAAAATTAATTTTTTAATAATAGATCCCATTCTTTTTTAAAGTGACTGCATAGCGCTTGCGTACTTCTATATAGCATTACTCGAGTTTTCGTCAGAATAAATTTAAATGCGATCATGGTAAGGCCGAAGAAATGATTAAAAAGCTCTAAAAACTTGCCAATTGTTCTCTAAAACCAACATGTTGGTTCCACAAATTTATTAGGCATATTAAATGATGTATGGAGAATGCTTACATCATGATAACTGGTCAGAAAATTCCCTGTCCATCTGCTTTTATCTCGGGGTGAACAGAGACTTGAGGTTCTCGAAGAACACCTTAATTGAAGAGAATTGACAAAATTAGGCTCATTGCTCTGATCTTCTAAGGTGCAAATTTCATACCCTGAATTTGGAATGCTTTCCCCATTCACTGGAGCAACTGCTGCAATCTATTTTCCGTTTTTCCTGTTGTTTGCCATTACCGTTGGAGGAGTTTTCTAACATGTCAACATTGGTACATAGACTGGTTTTTAATTTCCCTTATTTTTCATCATAGATATTACTTTTATCTTAATTGTAATGCTTGAATTTGCAAAAGGTAGTTCTTTCTTTTAAGGAAGATTATGGTTTTGATGAGGTGCGCGCTTGTTTGATAGCTTTTGTGATCCCATTCATTACAAACGCAACATTCAACATTAAGGTATCTTAATTTCAAAGATGTATACAGGATTGGAATTTGTTGTAAAATGTGAAAGAATCCTTCATATCTATTGCTTTCCCCTTGAGTTCTCTGTTTCGCTCTAAAAGTTAATGGGCATGTTAAGATCAATTCATTATCCAAAAATTGAAGTCCTAGTCATTTTCTCATTGTGTTGGTGAAAATCTCAACACCATCTGATCAACACACAAAACTTGCTTTAACTGAAGGGAGGCAAATGCCAAACTGAAATCACTATCAACGATGCAAAGACTGCATGAATATTCGAATGGCGACCTAAATTGTAAACAAAACTTGAACAGTTGCAACTATCTAACCATCACAGTTGTCCTAAACACGGAATGATTATATAAGCCAAAATAAACTCCGATTATATAAGCCAAACAAAACTCCCAACAGAAGATTCAAAACCTACAATCACCAACAAATCATGAAACCAGTAGCTTAGAATTCACTTTTAGACTATTGCATTGGCAGCACTCGCAATTCTTGGCCAGAGATCAGCACACTCTTTCCCAATTGGACCGGTGATAGCAGAACCTACAATAACCGCAAGAGCAACCCCATCAAAATCATAATAAAAAAGGAGGAAAGCGAGAGACCCCATAATTTACAGCTCAATGAGATTGCTTTCTGGACAACCAACACGACAATTGTGCCTGGAAAAGCTATCATCTTTTCTGCTAAATGTGAATAAGATATGCCTTACTACCAAATAAATAACTGAACTATATAAATAAAAAACAACCAATTATTCTTTATAAACACAGTGACAGACAAACTTAAGCACGCTTTTAGAGATGCAAGTTCCCCAGGATTTGCAGGTACCCATTACACCACCCAAGTTAAAAAATAAAAACAAACTATGAGAAGTGACTAAGATCAAAGGATTCCCAATAAGCTTCAGGTTATAGCATTTCATAGAACAGATATAACAGATGATGATACCTTTCATTTCTCCCTTGGGATTCACAATGACCCCAGCATTATCTGCAAAAACCAAAAACAAGAATTCAGACACTGAAGGTAGCCGGTTGGAAGAAGTGGATGCATAAGCAAATATGTGGTATCTACAAAACCAAATGACTGAAAAAATGAATATAAAGAAAGAGTATTTAATTAGGATCACAATATTTACAATCTTTTGTCAAAACAGCCCAAGGCCAAGCTACAAACTTGGTGATTTGGATTCAGAGATGAGTTGAGATAATTTGTGAATAGTATAATAAAATATTATTAGAATATTATTTTTTAATATTATTATTGTTTTGAGATTTGAAAAAGTTAAATTGTTTATTATATTTTGTGTGAGAATTTAAAAAAATTGTAATGATGAGATGAGTTGAATTGAGGTGGGTTTTGAATTCAAACGAGATAGTCATTCAATCATACAAAAAACCTTCATTCCCATCTTAAAGATCCCTAATTTCCCATCTATTTTGTAGCAAGGGTCACCCCGCTATATGAAGCGCTTCACCAAACAAAGCAATAGGAAAAGACAAACCATTTCTAGGAAATACATTTACCAGGAGACAGGTAACACAATGCAAAAGATGAACATCATGCTGTTTAAAGCTGGTATTTTCTTTGATGTATTCTAACAATGAATGACCAACTAGTTAATTGGGCACTCATCCTTTTCTTTTATATAGAAGCAACTTAAAAAAAATGACCAATAGGCAAGCACTGCTAGATGAAGAACATGAAAGGGGATAGAAAAATGAAAATAAAATACTAACTCAACCAAATGACAGAATCCTGACAATAAAAAGCGTGATAAACTCTAGTAAAAGCAAGCACAAGTATGATTAAGAATGTTGCAATCTAAAGGCTCCACTGGGAGACCGCCCTTCATTGAAAAATGAATCAGTGTCAACTACACAAATCCATAGAACCACAAATACAGAAACACCAGTGAATCAAAAATCCCAATTCCACTCGAGCATAAATCAGCTGACTACGTCACATATTCTCCACAATCCACGGGAGCCCACAAAATACCATACAGAAAACAAAACTCCTAAGCTACTGTATCTTCCAAGCCAACTAAACCATGGCACATTTACACTGCATATATATATATAT
>QEOT01004130.1:475370-494154 GCA_003123785.1 Pterocarya stenoptera
TTGGAGGTCTCTTGTGCCTTCTAAAGTAGCATTTTTTATATGGAATGCCACTCTTGGGAAGATCTTGACCACGGACAATCTGAGGATAAGGGAATGTGTAGTGATAGATTGGTGTTATATGTGTAAAAAGAATGGAAAATATGTGGATCACCTCTTATTGCATTGTGAGGTAACAATGGTGTTATGGGATGAGATCTTTCAAAGGGTTGATGTTGCTTGGGTTATGCCTATGAGAGTGGTGTATTTGTTGGGCTGTTGGAGGAAGATGCAAGGCTGTCATCAAGTGGCAAGAGTGTGAAAGATGATTCCATTGTGTATCATGTGGTGTATTTGGTCGGAAAGAAATATGTGTTGCTTTGAAGATAAGGAACACATAATGGCAGAGCTGAATAATTTTTTTCTCCACACTTTACTGCTTTGGTTTTCCGTTATTGTACTAAATGGGGACAATGTTCATGATTTCTTATCTTTAATTTATTGCTCTTACAATGTATTTAGGTATTCTTCTGTATACTTCATGTGTACACGGGCTATGCCTATTTCATTCATATCAATAATATTTATCTCTTACTTATAAAAAAAATACATAGACTNGGATTGGTGTTATATGTGTAAAAAGAATGGAAAATATGTGGATCACCTCTTATTGCATTGTGAGGTAACAATGGTGTTATGGGATGAGATCTTTCAAAGGGTTGATGTTGCTTGGGTTATGCCTATGAGAGTGGTGTATTTGTTGGGCTGTTGGAGGAAGATGCAAGGCTGTCATCAAGTGGCAAGAGTGTGAAAGATGATTCCATTGTGTATCATGTGGTGTATTTGGTCGGAAAGAAATATGTGTTGCTTTGAAGATAAGGAACACATAATGGCAGAGCTGAATAATTTTTTTCTCCACACTTTACTGCTTTGGTTTTCCGTTATTGTACTAAATGGGGACAATGTTCATGATTTCTTGTCTTTAATTTATCGCTCTTAGAATGTATTTAGGTATTCTTCTGTATACTTCATGTGTACACGGGCTATGCCTATTTCATTCATATCAATAATATTTATCTCTTACTTATAAAAAAAATACATAGACTTGAACCTTTTGGATGAGGTAGTATCCTAATACATAGTATGGTGGAGTCCTCAAGACCTTAACGTTAGGGGTCCAAAGTTCTTACCACTACAGCTCAAGCTCGGGCTTAAAACAGAAAGGAAAGGAGATCTTATTATATGCGGGGCATATAGCTGAACGAAACTCAAATCCCAACTCGCCCTCTAATCCCTCTGCTTTATTTCTTTAAGGTTGGTGAACTTGGTAATGATGACAATTGTTGTGCCACAAAACGCATGGGGGGTCGTGACTCTGGATTGTCATTTACCATTCGTAACGCCAAGGTTACTACAAACGCCACTGCCTCTACTATTTGGCCTGTGGGTGGTGGGAGACCTTGGTCTAGCACATCCTTTAGAAGAAACTCTTTATTATCTGTGACTAATTTTGCCATTATCGATTGGGATGATGACAAGGAAGCTAGGAGCTCCCTTGGGTGCCTTCCCATCAAAACTTCTAGTGTCACCACTCCAAAGCTATAAACGTCACATTTTTCAGTTACTTGCGTTGTGAGTGCAAGCTCTGCATATTAATAAAACAAAATAAAAAGCCTGTTAATGAAACACTGTTACCAACACACTTATCAAACAAATCAAAGATAACAAATGAACTAGAAAGCAACTACATTTGGTTACAGCATGAGAAAAACAATTCATAATAAGATAAGTACTGTTTCCTTTAAAGAAACTCTTTTTTTTTTATATATATATATATATATATAGGTAAGAAGAAATTTATTAAACCAAGTAATTAAGCATAGCCCGCCGCCCAGAGTATACAAGAGAGAACACCTAATTACAAGCTAGGACCTTTTAAAGAAACTCCTTTGGGCTGTAAGACATTGCTACTTCATACTTGTAACGTCCCATAAACTAATTAAGAATTGTTTTTTTAATTGTACCATTGCTATAATGCTGTAGGAAATTAAGTTACTCTATGAAAAATACCTGAAATTTCATCAAAAAGAAAAATAAATGAAATGACCAGAACAGATGCATAGCAGTTAGATTGTTAGCTTACCAGGAGCCATGTAGCCATAAGACCCAGCAATTGTTGTACAGTTTGTCTTTTTGGGGTCCAACAATGTTGCAATGCCAAAATCTGAGAGCCTTGGCTTGAAGTCTGACTCGAGCAATATGTTATTCACAGTTATGTCTCGGTGCACAATTGGTGGAAAGCAATCATGGTGCAAGTATGCAATTGAATGAGCCACACCTTGCACAATGTTTACCCGTGTAACCCAGTCCAGTTCTACTTTCTCATTCACCCCATACAACACCTTTCCCAAACTGCCTCTCTCTACATATTCGTAAACCAAGTACATGCACCCCTTAATGGAGCAGAAACCATAAAGCTTAATGATATTCCGATGCCTAACCTCTATCAACATATGAATCTCATTCTCAAGAGTTTTGCAATTGGTTGCCAGGATGTCACTGGGGCCTGACATGTTAAGCCTTTTAACTGCAACAATCTGACCTGTCGACAATGCTGCTTTGTATACGCTTCCACATCCTCCTTTTCCAATGCAGTATTTGTCATTGAAGTCCTCTGTGGCCTTCACAACATCACTGAATAAGAACTTACCTTCTATTTTCCGTATCATACATTCAACCTTCTCATCAGAGTCTCCAACTCTTTTGTTTTCTTCATGACCGAGTTTTATTTTCTGGTAACATTTTATGAATCCGGGAACAATGGTTGCAAGAAATAAGAGGCCACATGCCGGAATGACGATTAAGAGAGTTGTATTAGAATTCTTTTGCTTTTTGGAATCTGTATAACAAGGTTTCAGTCCTGTACTTCCACACAAGCCTGAGTTTCCAACATAAACTTTTGTGGGTGCTTCTTTGAAAACTTTACTTGTTGGGATCTGACCTGCTAGCTTATTGTAAGAAAAATCAATGGAGCGTAAACTAACCATGTTGGAGAATGATGCTGGGATTTTTCCTGAGAGTTGGTTATGTGAAACATTAAGGCTCTCCAATGATGAAAGCTTCGCAAGGTTTTGAGGCATAGTTCCTAATAGTGAATTGTTGCTAAGGTCCAACAAGTACTGTAATGAAGTCAAGTCACCAAGCTCGGGCGATATTTCACCTGATAGGTTGTTGTTGCTCAGGTCCAAGCTCAATAATCCATCACAATTCCCAAGCTCTCTGGGTATGTTGCCAGTGAATTTGTTCTCAGACAAATCAAGTTCCTTAAGCTCACTCAAATTGCCAAGACTCCGAGGAATCTCTCCCGTCAAATCATTCCTGCTAAGATTGAGCTTGTACAGCAGGCTTAGATTCCCCAGTTCAATTGGAATTTCCCCAGTCAAGTGGTTGGAATTCAAACTTAAAACTTGCAATTGAGTCAGCTTTGCAAGCTCAACTGGGATCTTTCCAGAAATTTTGTTTCTTCCCATCTGTAGATTGGTGAGGTTTCCACATTCTCCCCACTCCAGTGATAGTTGACCAATAAATTGATTGTCACTAAGAGTGAGGAAATCAAGATTTGGATGAACTCCAAAGGCGTTTGTGATGTCTCCAGTGAATTGGTTCCCATCAAATCGGACTCTACTGAGTTTTGCACAATTCCTCAAGCACTCTGGCAATGTTCCAGTGAAGTGGTTATTATTCACTGTAATATTCTCAAGAGCTAAACCACTACACAATTCAGGTGGCAATTCTCCTGAGAAGCTGTTGTCTGAAAAGCTGACATAGCTCAAACTAGGACTATACTTCCCAAAGTCACTGGATATGCTGCCAGAGAAGTTATTGCTGAACACGGAGAATGATTTTAAATTATTTAGTTGAGCAATCGTCTCTGGCAACTGCCCATACAGTTGGTTAGTGTTGATGTCAAGAGTAGTCAGCGACATCATATTTCCAATCTCCAAGGGAAGTGTGCCGCTAAAATTGTTATTGAAAAGATGTAAGGTTTTAAGCTTTGTGAGATTCCACAATGTTAGGGGAATTGGACCCCGAAATTGGTTTCCTGAAAGGTCTATCGCTATCATATCTTTCAAGTTTCCTATTTCAGGAGGAATTGATCCAGAAAGCCAATTATTATAGAGAAAAAGATAATTGAGCTTTTTCAACAGGCCAATTTCTGCTGGAATGTTCCCGGTCAACTTGTTATGTTGGAGTTGCAATGAGATCAAATTAGTCCAGTTGGCGAACAAATAAGGCGAAATATAACCAGAAAGTAAATTCTCTGAAAAACCCAAATCGGTAAGTTTGATCAGATTAGACAATGATAAAGGCAGGACTCCGGTGAGATTATTACCTGCTAGTGCCAAATAGGTAAGATTCGTACAAAGGCCTAGCTCAGAAGGAATTGAAGAACTCAAGAAATTTGTTCGAAGATCAAGCTTCTCAAGCTTCCTGAGTCGGCCAATAGAGGATGGAATCTTCCCGTGGAACAAACTGTTGTATAATTCAAGAATTCGAAGTTCAGATATCAAACCCATCTCTAGAGGAATTGGACCAGCGAAATGGTTATTTCCCAGGCCAAGTTCTTTGAGCTTGGAAAGCTTAGAAACACTTGGCGACAATGGTCCTTGGAACTGATTATTAGTGAGATTGAAGCATTCAAGTTTATCCAGATTGGTAAATACCGATTCAGGTATTAGACCGGTCAGAGCATTATGAGACAAGTCGAGGTATGTCAAGTTCCGGCAATGCATTATGAACTCAGGGAATTCAGATTGGAGTAAATTGAGGAACAGGCTGAGGTGGGTCAAGGAAGGCATATTTGAAAATTTGGACGACTCAAAAGATGCAAAGTAGTTTGATCCAAGGTCCAAGTACCACACCTTTTGGAGATTGCTGAGTTGATTGGGGATGGTGCCATTTAGACTGTTGTTGAAAAGACTGAGATACTGAAGCTCCATTAACTGGCCGATCTCAGAAGGTATTTCGTCTTCAAAATTGTTGGTGCCCAAGTCCAAGTGAGTGAGCTTGGAGAGGTTTCCAATGGCTGGTGGTATTGATCCGCTTAAATTGTTGTTGTTGAGGTCCAAGCGGGTGAGATCAGGAAATGAACTGAAATTGAAATGGGCAAGTGTTCCGGTGAGGTAGGTGTAGGAGAGGTTTATCTCGGAGACTCTTCCAATGGTGTGGCAGGCAATGGTTGTCCAGTTGCAAAGGTTGTTGAGGTTGGATAGTGACCATGAAGCTAGAGGAGGAGGAAGAGGAGGAGAAAGGCTGTTTTTCCATTTGATGAGAGCTTCTGCTTGGGTTCTTGATGATGATGTGATTTTCAATGGAAGCAAGCAAAGCAACAGAAAATGGCAGAGAAGAAAGTGAGATTTTTGAATGCTTTTCATGGTAAGGGTTTGTGTTGGGGAAAGGAAATTTTGAAGGGATTGGGAAATAGAAGAATGCGGTGCCGTTGGGGTTGGGTGGAGTTAACTTGGTTCCTTTACTTGTCGGGTGTCAAATCAAATTTTAAATGCCTTCTGTAAAGTAGCCCGAAAGTTCATGGAGAGCATCCTCGCATGGAGCCCTTTTCCACGCTTGACTGGAAGTGGAAAGAAGCAGCTGCTTCGAACACGCGTAAACCCGATGAAAACTTGGCAACGCGTAAGATGTAGCTCCAAAGTTGAAAATGGTGAGCATCCAGACCACACACTTGCTTCCAAGCAACCAGCCAACTATATCTAACCATATAATCCTCAATCTCAAGCAAAATCATATGATTACGATGGCTAAAAGAACTATTTGGTGCAGGTTTGGAGGAGATAATAGATATGTCTTAAATTGTGTTCGGGCATACATAACGATTTTTCTTTTTTCTTTTTTTTTTTCTTTTTATTTATTTATCCCTGGTCGTAAACTTGCGCAGTAAGTAGATTTATTAAAGGAAAAAAATGTTCTTTGCAATTACCAGCCCAAAAACATAAAAAAAAAAAAAAAAGAGAGAGAAAAATATCAAGTAATAAATAAATGCTGAAGGGAAAATGGTTGGAAAGTCTTCAAATTTCCAACAAGGACTGGGGAGAAGAAAAAGTCATTGGATGCATGTGAAACTATCACAAAAGTCTTTCGATTCTGCAACTGAAACAGATTGGAAAAAAGAAAGAAGGAATAAAGTGGTATTATACTTGTGGCCTTAACCTCAAGGTCCATTAACCTCATTCACTAGTGCTACTTAGAATGGAAAGAAAAATATTGTACAATTAATCCATGGCCTGGCTATAGCTCTGCAAACCTAAACCACAGCTACCCTTTAATGTCACTTCGGTTTATTTCTTCAAGGCTGGTAAGCTTGCTAATGGTGATGGGGTCAAAAGGGTCTGAAATGCAAGCTTGTGTTCCATTTGACAGTTCTTGTTCCACAAAACGCATGGGAGGCCTTGAATCTGGATTGTCACGCACACATAGTAAAGCTCTGGTCACTACAAACACTACAGCCTCTGCTATTTTGCCTGTTGGTGTTGGGAGTCCTTGGTCCAGCACATCCTTCAACAGAAATTCTGTGCTGTCTGAATCTAGTTGGGATGATGACAGGGAAGCTAAGAGCTCCCTTGGATGCCTTCCCATCATAACTTCTAATGCCACCACTCCAAAGCTATAAACATCGCATTTATCCGTTACTCGCATGGTGAGAGCAAGCTCTGCACATCCGTGACAAAATATTATCCACCTCTTGATTAAAAAAAACTGTCTCAATAGATGTTGTAGTTAATTAAGTACCTAAAATGAGCAGAAAAAAAATCCGAATGTTAGATTGTTTACTTACCTGGAGCCATGTAGCCATAAGACCCGGCAATTGTTGTCCAGTTAGTTGTATCTGGGTTTAGCAATCTTGCAATGCCAAAATCTGAGAGCCTTGGTTCGAACTCTAACTCAAGTAATATGTTATTCACAGTTATGTCTCGGTGCACAATTGGTGGAGAGCAATCATGGTGCAGGTAAGAAACTGCATGAGCCACACCCCGCACAATTCTCACCCTTGTAACCCAATCAAGCTCCACTTTCCCTTCCACCCCATACAACACATTTCCTAAGCTGCCTCTCTCCACATATTCGTAAACCAAGTACATGCACCCTCTAATGGAACAGAACCCGTAAAGCTTGATGATATTTCGGTGCCTAACTTCAGTTAACATGCGAATCTCGTTCTCAAAAGTCTGGCGACTGGCTGCCGGAATGTCACTTGAGTCTGACATGTTAAGCCTTTTAACTGCAACAATTTGACCGGTTGATAATGATGCTTTGTATACGCTTCCAAATCCACCTTTTCCAATGCAGTACTTGTCGTTGAAGTCCTCTGTGGCCTTCACAATATCTTGGAATGTGAATTTACCTTCTCTTTCCCATATCATAGACTCCGCCTTCCCATCAAAGTCTTCAACTCCTTTGCTTTCATCATCGAGGAGTTTGGTTTTCCGGTAACATATTATTAGTCCGGCAATTATGATAGCAAGGAATAACAGGCCACATACCAGAATGAGGACAACTAGTAGAACCGGCTTAGAATCCTTTTTCTTTTTGGAATCTGCGTAACAAGATTTCAGCCCTTCTGCATTTCCACACAAGCCAGAGTTTCCAACATAAGCTTTTGCGGGTGCATCTTCAAAAACTTTACTTGTTGGGATCTGACCTGCTAGCTTATTGTAAGAAAAATCAATGGAGCTATTGCTTAGACTAACCATGCTGGATAATGATGCTGGGATTTCCCCTGAGAGTTGGTTATGTGAAACATTAAGACTCTCCAATGTCGAAAGCTTTGCAAGGTTTTGAGGGATTGTTCCTGAGAGTGAATTGCTGCTGAGGTCCAACAAGTACTGCAATGAAAATAAGTTACCAAGCTCGGGTGGTATTTCACCTGATAGGTTGTTGTCGCTCAGGTCCAAGCTCAATAATTTTTCACAATTAGCAAGCTCTTTGGGTATGTTCCCACTCAATTTGTTCTCAGACAAATCAAGTTGGTCAAGCTCACTCAAATCGCCAAGACTCTGAGGAATCTCTCCTGTCAAATCATTCCTACTCAGATTGAGCTTGTATAGCAGACTTAGATTTCTCAGTTCACTTGGAACTTCCCCGGACAAGTTGTTGGAGCTCAAACTTAAAATTCGCAATTGAGTCAACTTCGCAAGCTCAACTGGGATCTTGCCTGAAATTCTGTTTCTGTCAATCTGTAAATCAGAGAGAGATGTAAATTCTCCCCAGTCTGTTGAGATTTGGCCAATAAACTGATTGTCACTAAGCCCAATGAAATAAAGATTTGGAGAAACTCCAAATGCATTTGTAATTTCTCCATTGAATCGGTTCCGTTCAAAACGTGCTCTACTTAGTTGTGAACAATTTTTTAAGCACTCTGGCAATGGCCCGGTGAAGTTGTTGTCGTTCACGGTGATATGATGAAGAGCAAAGCGNGCACGAAGAGAAGAACGACCAAATTCAAAATCTTGAAATCGTGCTGCTGCCATCCAGCCTGCGTAACCCATATTTTTTTGTCTCCACCACCAGCGTCATTCTCATCTCTTCCACCACCATCAGCCGGTAAAGTTGACCCAAAGCAAAAGAGAAAATTGTTTTGCTGTTATCAGCCCCGCGCGACCCAGTTTTTTTTTTTCTCCTCCACCACCGACGTTGTGCTCAACTTCTCTACCATCATCAGCCAGTAAAGTCAACGCAAATAAAACTAGAAAAATCAAGACCTCTACCACCCCAATAAGAGACCTCTACACCACTCCAGATCACCTCCTCCATTAAAGATGTAAATAATCAGCAAGCATACCAAATTACATAATAGAGAAAAAAATGAAGATTAAAGAACCAAGGGTTTTAATAAATCAACATTACCATATCCACATTACCCTAACAGAGGAAACATTGCCATAAAAAAAAAATGCCATAACAAAAATGCCATAAATCAACCGCTCTCACGTACGGAGTGGGATTAGGGCTTAGATGAAGTGAAGTTAGAGCTGGGCTCAGACGAAATTNGAAGTTGTTGGTGAAAAGAGAGATCGACTGTAAACTAATGAGGCCAGAAATGGTGTCCGGCAACTCCCCAGAGATTTGGTTAGTACTGAGATCAATTGATTCCAGCGATGTCATATTTCCAATCTCCGGTGATATTGTGCCACTGAGATTATTGTTGAAAAGCTGCAACTTTTTAAGATTTGTGAGGCTCCACAATGTTAGAGGAATGGGACCGGAGAGTTGGTTTGTTGAAAGGTCCAACTCCACTAAATCTTTCAAGTTCCCAACCTCCGAGGGAATTGAGCCAGAGAGTTTATTGTTATACAGATAAAGGTATCTGAGCTTGGTCAATAGGCCTATTTGTGGATGAATTTCTCCAGTGAAATTATTGTTCTGAATCTGCAACGAGATCAGCTCGGTCCAACTGGATAGAAAATAAGGTGAGATCTCACCAGAAAGTGAATTATCAGATAAACCCAAATTGGTAATGCCTGTCAAGTTGGTCAAGGATAAAGGCAATTCGCCGGTCAATGAATTTATGGCCAGTGCCAAGAAGGTGAGGTTTGTACAAAAACCAAGTTCAAAAGGTATAGAAGAATTCAAGGCATTGCTTCCAAGATCAAGCTGCCAGAGCTCCCTGAGCTGGCCTATTGAAGAAGGAATTGTCCCTTCCAATGAATTATTGTACAATTCTATCTTTTGCAGTTTCGACATCGAACCGATATCTTCAGGGATGAGACCGCTGAACTGGTTTCGTCCTAGAAGAAGATGTTTGAGCTTGGAAAGCTGGGGAAAGTTTGGTGACAGTGGCCCTTGGAATAAATTATCAGTAAGATTAAGGTATTCGAGCTTGCCCAGACTGGAAAATAGCATTTCTGGTATTGATCCATTGAACTTATTCAGGGATAAGTCCAAGAATGTCAAGTTCTGACAATCAATTATGTATCCCGGGAATCCGGAATGGATTTCATTGAAAGAAAAGCTAAGATGGGTCAACAAAGGCATGGCCGAAAATCTGGACCAGTCAGGATCGACTAAGTAGTTTGAACTAAGGTCTAAGTACCATACCTTTTGAAGATTGTTCAACTGATAAGGGACTGTACCATTCAAATAGTTGTCGGAGAAATTTAGGTACTGAAGCTCCGTTAACCGGCCTATCTCCGGAGGTATTTTGTTGTCGAAGTAGTTTTTGCCCAACTCCAAGTAAGTGAGCTTGGAGAGGTTTCCAATGGCGGGTGGTATTGATCCACTGAGATTGTTTTTGCTGAGATCAAAGCGTGTGAGGTTAAGAAATGGAGTGAAATTGAATTGGAGAAGGGTTCCACTGAGGTTGGTGCTGGAGAGGTTTATCTCTGAGACAGTTTCCGATGAGTCGCAGACAATGCTTGTCCAATTGCAGAGGTTGTTGAGGTTGGTGAGGGACCATGAAGTGAAAGGAGGAGGAACTGTGAGGCTGTTTCTCCATTTGACAAGAGCTTCTGCTTGAGTTGCTGGTGATGCTGTGATGCTCTGTGAAAGCAAGAAGAGCAAGAGAATGTTAAGGATAAGAGGAGGCGGCTTGGTATCTGTCTTCATGCCTAGTTTTTTACTCTCCCAAGTTTTTTTTTTTAAATTTCGTGATGTGAGGGCTGTGGCAAACCGTAGAGTTGCGTCTGGCAATGATCAATTCCTTTAGATTTCTATGATGATAAATAGTGGTCGAATGAATGAATTTCTTCTGTATTTTGGACCCCCACACACAGTACCTACTCCTGTTTCAGTCAAATATTTTGCATGTACATGAATGAAGGCAATGTGAACAAGATGAGTAGCGTCAACAATCACATCAGAAAATACGTATCTTTTTCCTGAACTTACATATCAGAGCTGAGTCGTTGTCTTTTTGGTTTTTTATTACATTCTCATGCTGACTTTAAATATGTGTATTTTCTATCTTGACCCAATGGCTATAAATGTTGTTTGTTTGATGAGAATCCATTGTCCTGTCAAAGCATTAATATTGGCTTGATTAGGCTTGGTTTGGGTAGTGAAAGTATCTGAGAATGTTTGTGAATAGTAATGAAAAAGTAATAATAGAATATTGAATAGTAGTAAAAAGTAGGTGAAAAGTAATGAATAGTAGAAAAAGTAGGTAAAAAGTAATAATAAAGTAAAGAATAGTAGTGAGAGTGTTTGAGAGTACCTCAGGTACTCTTGGTACCCAAACTAGCCCTAAATATATGTTTAAAATTTAATTAATATCATATATTTTTATATTTATTTATTTTATTTAAATTTAATTTTTATATTAGATTAATCATTTATTCTTTATATAATAATAAAATATTATTATATTAATAATTTATTTGTATCACATTTTATAATTCTACTAATTTATATTAATAATAATTATATTCTAATTAAATTAATATTTAAAAAATCATATTTTTAAAAGTCATTAAATGCTAATAAAAAAATTATTTGATTAAACTCATCAAAAATTACATTTAAATTTCTTAATTACAAATCAAATAGTATTTTTATTAGAGTAAAAAATTATTATTTTAACTTTTGGTAAATCAATTTGGTTATTTAAATTTGGTTAATCACTGTAACAGAAATCTGAATTGTTTTAGAGATGCCCAATCCAATGTGAGGTCTTTTTAGTACAAATTATCTAAATTTTAGCCAACCTTCAACTTTGCCGAAGGTAACGCAAGTGCTCTTACTCTGAACAATCCACATTCACACCGTCAAAGGTTATAAACGTTTCTTCTAGATGGATGGATCGGTTTTCTATCCCTTCTCTATAGTACCGTAAATATTATTTATTATTTAAAAACTACTTCTCTTTTTTAACTTATTTACTTTTCTATAGAATTTTTTTTTTTTTTTTTATCCAATTCCGTCAAGTGTAAAGAAACTTCCTGTTTAAAACTTTTAAGTCTTATGGGAAGTTTAATAGAAACTTACTTGTACACATTAAGTTTTCGGTCTCCTTCAAACTTTTATTAGATTGAAAGGTTGAAAAGACACTAAGGTACTCAATTTCTCCAATTGAGAAATTGGAGTTTATAATTAATAGAAACTTACTTGTACACATTAAGTTTTTGGTCTCCTTCCAACTTTTATTAGATTGGAAGGTTGAAAAGACGACTAAGGTACTCAATTTCTCCAATTGAGAAATTAGAGTTTACAATTAATAGAAACTTATTTGTATACATCAAATTTTCAGTCTCCTTCAAACTTTTATTAGATTGGAAGGCTGAAGAGACGACTAAGGTACTTAATTTCTCCAATTGAGAAATTGGAGTTTACAATTAATAGAAACTTACTTGTACACATCAAGTTTCCGGTCTCCTTCAAACTCTTATTAGATTGGAAGACTGAAGAGACGACTAAGGTACTCAATTTCTCAAATTGAGAAATTGAAGTTTACAATTAATAGAAACTTACTTGTACACATCAAGTTTCCGGTCTCCTTCAAACTTTTATTAGATTGGAAGACTGAGGAGACGACTAAGGTACTCAATTTCTCCAATTGAGAAATTGGAGTTTACAATTAATAGAAACTTACTTGTACGCATTAAGTTTTTGGTCTCCTTCAAACTTTTATTAGATTGGAAGGCTGAAGAAACGACTAAAGTACTCAATTTCTCCAACTGAGAAATTGGAGTTTCTATCTATACCGTGAGATATGATTTTAAATGAAAGGTAGTAACTCTCCGACCCTTTTGGGTCCAAGACGTTATAATTGATATCAGAACCAGGTTTGAGATTTTGCAAACTATAGTATACGAGATTTTGAATATTTGTGGCTTAGGAAATAATATTCATATTTGATGTTTCAAATTCCGCATGCTTGGAGAATGAGATGAGAATTTTTAGTTTTAGATAAAAGTTTAAAATATTATTTTAAAATATTATTATTGTTTTTGAATTTGAAAATGTTGAATTAGGATATAAAAAGTTTGAATTGTTTAATACATTTTGTGTGAGAGTTTGAAAAAGTTGTAATAATGAGATGAGATGAGATGAGATAATAATTTTATGTCTCATCAGATGCCCTAATCATACCCTGAGATCTAAGGTTTAGGATTCTTCGACTTTAAGAAATGATTTTGAATAAGGATCAAGGTTTTAGATTCTGTGTATTTTAACTTATAAATTTGATCAAACGCTAAGGTTTAGATTCTGCAGGCGTTAGTATGAGTTGGTCAAATATGAGGTTGTTGATCTTGCAGGCTTTGAGAAATCATTTTTTTATGAGATTTATGATTTTGGATTATGCAAACGTTAAGAGGTATTGTTGATAATATTTTAAGGTTTGAGTTTTTAGACATTAAAAAAAATTCCTTTGAGATTTAAGGTTTTAGATTTTGTAGATTTCAAGAAACTTTTAATAAGATTTGAGATTATAGTTTGTTAGATTTTAGGAAATGATTCTGGTAATATCTGAGTGTATAGATTTGTAAACTATAGGACATGATTTTTGTAATTGGAAGTGATGTAATTGTTTTGATAGGTTGATGGATACGAGGTCAAGCTATGTGGAATATTGGATTGGGTAGATTAGCCTTTATTCAAGTTTGTTTCAATTATGACTTGGGTGGACTTTAATGGTGGTTACAACTTTAAATACAAGTTGGAATCATGGAGATGAGTTTTTTTTANAAAGTACTCAATTTCTCCAACTGAGAAATTGGAGTTTCTATCTATACCGTGAGATATGATTTTAAATGAAAGGTAGTAACTCTCCGACCCTTTTGGGTCCAAGACGTTATAATTGATATCAGAACCAGGTTTGAGATTTTGCAAACTATAGTATACGAGATTTTGAATATTTGTGGCTTAGGAAATAATATTCATATTTGATGTTTCAAATTCCGCATGCTTGGAGAATGAGATGAGAATTTTTAGTTTTAGATAAAAGTTTAAAATATTATTTTAAAATATTATTATTGTTTTTGAATTTGAAAATGTTGAATTAGGATATAAAAAGTTTGAATTGTTTAATACATTTTGTGTGAGAGTTTGAAAAAGTTGTAATAATGAGATGAGATGAGATGAGATAATAATTTTATGTCTCATCAGATGCCCTAATCATACCCTGAGATCTAAGGTTTAGGATTCTTCGACTTTAAGAAATGATTTTGAATAAGGATCAAGGTTTTAGATTCTGTGTATTTTAACTTATAAATTTGATCAAACGCTAAGGTTTAGATTCTGCAGGCGTTAGTATGAGTTGGTCAAATATGAGGTTGTTGATCTTGCAGGCTTTGAGAAATCATTTTTTTATGAGATTTATGATTTTGGATTATGCAAACGTTAAGAGGTATTGTTGATAATATTTTAAGGTTTGAGTTTTTAGACATTAAAAAAAATTCCTTTGAGATTTAAGGTTTTAGATTTTGTAGATTTCAAGAAACTTTTAATAAGATTTGAGATTATAGTTTGTTAGATTTTAGGAAATGATTCTGGTAATATCTGAGTGTATAGATTTGTAAACTATAGGACATGATTTTTGTAATTGGAAGTGATGTAATTGTTTTGATAGGTTGATGGATACGAGGTCAAGCTATGTGGAATATTGGATTGGGTAGATTAGCCTTTATTCAAGTTTGTTTCAATTATGACTTGGGTGGACTTTAATGGTGGTTACAACTTTAAATACAAGTTGGAATCATGGAGATGAGTTTTTTTTAATATATGTTGCCGGGATGAATTTATATGTCCGTTCATTTGGTTTGGATGGAATGGTGTTGGAACTTTTGAAGCTCGCTTATTTTAGATGGAACGTGCTGATTTATAAATTTCAAGTATTTTCACTTTGATTGTCGCTACCCTTGGATTTCTAACTTTCTTAAAGTTTCTTTTGGAACTGATTAAAAAAAAAAAAAAAACTGACATTTTTCTAAAACTTTCTAAAGTTGGACAAAAAAATATATATATATATAGCATTTTGTTTTAGGTCTATTCATTCTACTTATTTATTTGTTTATATAAATATATATATATATTTAGGAAAGTTTTTCATGACTCAATATCATGGGTTGTTTCACAAGGTGGTGTTGTATGTAATGAAAAAGCCACTTGAGTTGACTCAATTGATGATTGTTCAACAATTAATAAATAATATAACAGTGTCACATGTCAATGTGTCTGTGTTTTGATAGTAAAATGATCTCAGATATTTTGTGAGTAGTAATAAAAAAGTAATGATAGAATATTGAAGAATAGTAAATAGTAGTCAAAAGTAATAATAAAATATTAAATAATATTATAATATTATGAGAATACTCTACTACCCAAACTAGCCCGCTGCTAGCATTACAATATATATATTAAAAAATCCAGGATTTTTATAAGTCCAAAATACCCTTTTCTTTTCAAAAATTAAAATTGAAAATAAAAACCCTTTAAAATTTTAAGAGATTTCATAGTTTTATAATTATTTTCAGGATTATTATTTTTTTTTAATTTCGTG
This sequence comes from Pterocarya stenoptera, assembly GCA_003123785.1. Lineage (NCBI taxonomy): Eukaryota > Viridiplantae > Streptophyta > Magnoliopsida > Fagales > Juglandaceae > Pterocarya > Pterocarya stenoptera. The sequence goes on from QEOT01004130.1 coordinate 490,855, forward strand.
ATGTGACGGCTGTGGCTAACTTTAGAGTTGCGTCTGGCAATATTGACTCATTCCTCTAGATTTATAAATGGTGGTCTTAAATTCGAATGAATTTCTTTTGTATTTTGAGTCCCCACACAAACAGTACCTACCTCAAATATTTTGCATGTACATTAATGAAAGGCAGTGTGAACAAGATGAGTAGTGTCAATCACTTAAGAAAATACATATCTTTCTCCTAAACTTACATATCAGAGCTGAGTTGTTGTTTTTTGTTTTTTTATTATATTTTCGTGTTGACTTCAAATGTGTGTATTTTCTATCTTGACTCAATGGCTATAAATGTTGTTTGTTTGGTGAGAATCCATTGTATCACGTTACTCTGAACAATCCACATTCACATGGTCAAAGGTTATAAATGTTTATTCTCGATGGAATGATGGATTGAGGGACCATGAAGTGAAAGGAGGAGGAACTTAGAGGCTGTTTCTCCATTTGACAAGAGCTTCTGCTTGAGTTGCTGGTGATGCTGTGTTGCTCTGTGAAAGCAAGAAGAGTAAGAGAATGTTAAGGATAAGAGGAGGCGGCTTGGTATCTCTGTTTTCATGCCTTGTTTTTGACTCTTACATGCAATATTTTTTATCTGGATTTGATCTCTTATAGCATACAGTCAGAATGAGGGGGAGAGAGAGTGAAAAAAACAGAGCCAGAAAATGCCATTGGTATAATACCTCCATTAAACTATTTATCGAATAATAATGTTCAACTTAGACGTCTCCTTATCACTTTCATGTGTGTTTTATTCAAAAAGGCAAGAAAACTTTAACTATTACTACTTCTCTCAGAGTTTTTATTTTTATTTTTACTCCTACTAAAGTCTCACTGTAATGAAAATGCACTTGAGTTTGACTCTATTGATGATTGATGATTGTTCAACAATTAATAAATAATATAACAGTGTCACATGTCAAGTTCTCTAGATGCCGTGCTGCTAGCATTACAATTCCTTTAGATTTCTATGATAAATAGTGGTCTTAGATTCGAATGAACGAATTTCTTCTGTCTCTTGGGTCCCCAGTCTCCACACAGTACCTACTCCTGTTTCAGTCAAATATTTTGCATATACATGGATGAAGGCAGTGTGAACAAGATGACTAGTGTCAACAATCGCATCAGAAACTACGTATCTTTTTCCTAAACTTACATTTCAGAGCTGAGTTGTTGTCTTTTTATTTTTTTATTATATTTTCATGCTGACTTTAAATGTGTGTATTTTCTATCTTGACCCAATGGCTATAAATGTTGTTTATTTGGTGAGAATCCATTCTATCATGTTAGAGTATTAGTATTGGTTTGATTAAATGTATCTTTAAAATTTAGTCAATATCATATATTTTTATATTTATCTATTTTATTTAAATTCAATTCTCACATTGAATTAACTATTTACTCTCTATATAATAATAAAATATTATTAAATTAATAATTTTTTTTATTTAATTTATTTATATCATATTTTATAATTCTACCAATTTAATATTAATAATAATTATATTCTAATTAAATTAATAATAAAATAATCATATTTTTTAAAGTCATTTAATGCTAATAACAAAAAATATTTGATTAAACTCATCAAAAATTTTATCTAAATTTCTTAATTACAAACCAAATAGTATTTTTATTGGAGTGAGAAATTAATATTTTAATATTTGTTTGGAGTGAGAAATTATTATTTTAACTTTTGGTGAATCAATTTCGTTCTTCAAATTTAGCTAATCACTGTAGCAGAAATTCAAATTGTTTTAGAGAGGTCCAATCTAATGTGGGATCTTTTTAGTACAAATTATCTAAATTTTAGCCAACCTTCAACTTTGCCCAAGCCAATGCCAGTGCTCTTACTCTGAACAATCCACATTCACATCGTCAAAGGTTATAAATGTTTCTTCTAGATGGATGGATCGATTTTTTATCCCTTCTCTATAATACCGTAAATATTATTTATTTTTTAAAAACTACTTCTCTTTTTTAACTAATTTACTTTTCTATAGATTTTTTTTTTTTATCCATTCGGTCAAGTGTAAAGAAACTTCCCGTTTAAAACTTTTGAGTCTCATGGGAAGTTTAATAGAAACTTACTTGTACACGTCAAGTTTCTCCGGTCTCCTTCAAACTTTTATTAGATTGGAAGGTTGAAAAGACGACTAAAGTAAATTGAGAAATTAGAATTTACAATTTCTCCAATTGAGAAATTGGAGTTTACAATTAATAGAAACTGCTTGTATTAGATTGGAAGGCTGAAGAGACGACTAAGGTACTCAATTTCTCAATCAATTGGAGTTTACAATTAATAGAAACTTATTTGTACACATCAAGTTTCTGGTCTCCTTCAAACTTTTATTAGATTGGAAGACTGAAGAGACGACTAAGGTAAATTGAGAAATTGGAGTTTACAATTAATAAAAACTTACTTGTACACATCAAGTTTCCGGTCTCCTTCAAACTTTTATTAGATTGGAAGGCTGAAGAGACGACTAAGGTACTCAATTTCTCCAATTGAGAAATTGGAGTTTCCATCTATACCGTGAGATATGATTTTAAGTGAAATGTAGTAACTCTCCGACCATTTCGGGGTCCAAGACGTTATAATTGATATCAGAACCAGGTTGGAAATTTTGCAAACTATAGTATACGAGATTTTGAATATTTGTGGGTTAGGAAATAATATTCATATTTGATGTTTCAAATTCCGTAGAATTAGTATGCTTGGAGAATGAGATGAGAATTTTTAGTTTTAGATAAAAGTTTAAAATATAATTTTAAAATATTATTATTGTTTTTGAATTTGAAAATGTTGAATTAGGATATAAAAAGTTTGAATTGTTTAATTGTAACACCCCCTTCCCGTAGGCTAGGTGTGTCACGTATTTTTCCTGAAAATAAATCCGGCAAGAGATTCTCTAATTTTATAATTAAAATAAAGATACTGAAATTTATTATGAAATAAAAGGTCTCATAAAATTGTCTTCCAAAAACATTAAATGAATAAATTGAATAACTTCATGTCATAAAAGATATGTTTTATTTTAGAAAGTCTGAACTAAAACAAAATAAAATGCTCATTTTACTCCTGGCCTGCCTGCTCGTAATCATCATCTTCACCTGGGTGGTTAAAAACATGAAAAAAAACTAAAATGAGTCGATGACTCAGTAAGAAATCCATCACAATGTAAACGTAATAAACATAAGATTTTCATAAGAACTTTCATGCTGAGAACTTAAAATAAATAAATTCATGACTGATCATGCTAATGCTCATGC
>QEOT01004130.1:515218-539382 GCA_003123785.1 Pterocarya stenoptera
TGTGAGGCTGTTTCTCCATTTGACAAGAGCTTCTGCTTGAGTTGCTGGTGATGCTGTGATGCTCTGTGAAAGCAAGAAGAGCAAGAGAATGTTAAGGATAAGAGGGGGCGGCTTGGCATCTGTCTTCATGCCTAGTTTTTTACTCTCCCAAGTTTTTTTTTTAAATTTCGTGATGTGAGGGCTGTGGCAAACTGTAGAGTTGCGTCTGGCAATGTTCAATCCCTTTAGATTTCTATGATGATAAATAGTGGTCGAACGAATGAATTTCTTCTGTATTTTCGATCCCCACACACAGTACCTACTCCTGTTTCAGTCAAATATTTTGCATGTACATGAATGAAGGCAATGTGAATAAGATGAGTAGCGTCAACAATCACATCAGAAAATACGTATCTTTTTCCTGAACTTACATATCAGAGCTGAGTCGTTGTCTTTTTGGTTTTTTATTACATTCTCATGCTGACTTTAAATATGTGTATTTTCTATCTTGACCCAATGGCTATAAATGTTGTTTGTTTGATGAGAATCCATTGTCCTGTCAAAGCATTAATATTGGCTTGACTAAATATATTTTTAAAATTTAATTAATATCATATATTTGTATATTTATTTATTTTATTTAAATTTAATTTTTATATTGGATTAATCATTTACTCTTTATATAATAATAAAATATTATTATATTAATAATTTATTTATTTAATTTATTTGTATCATATTTTATAATTCTATTAATTTAATATTAATAATAATTATATTCTAATTAAATTAATATTTAAAAAATCATATTTTAAAAGTCATTAAATGCTAATAAAAAAATTATTTGATTAAACTCATCAAAAATTACATTTAAATTTCTTAATTACAAACCAAATAGTATTTTTATTGGAGTAAAAAATTATTATTTTAACTTTTGGTAAATCAATTTGGTTCTTTAAATTTGGTTAATCACTGTAACAGAAATCTGAATTGTTTCAGAGATACCCAATCCAATGTGAGGTCTTTTTAGTACAAATTATCTAAATTTTAGCCAACCTTCAACTTTGCCGAATGTAATGCAAGTGCTCTTACTCTGAACAATCCACATTCACACCGTCAAAGGTTATAAATGTTTCTTCTAGATGGATGGATCGGTTTTTTATCCCTTCTCTATAGTACCGTAAATATTATTTATTATTTAAAAACTACTTCTCTTTTTTAACTTATTTACTTTTCTATAGAATTTTTTATTTTTTTTTATCCAATTCCGTCAAGTGTAAAGAAACTTCCTGTTTAAAACTTTTAAGTCTCATGGGAAGTTTAATAGAAACTTACTTGTACACATCAAGTTTCCGGTCTCCTTCAAACTTTTATTAGATTGGAAGATTGAAGAGACGACTAAGGTACTCAATTTCTCAAATTGAGAAATTGGAGTTTACAATTAATATAAACTTATTTGTACACATCAAGTTTCCGGTCTCGTTCAAACTTTTATTAGATTGGAAGACTGAGGAGACGACTAAGGTACTCAATTTCTCCAATTGAGAAATTGGAGTTTACAATTAATTGAAACTTACTTGTACACATCAAGTTTCCGGTCTCCTTCAAACTTTTATTAGATTGGAAGACTGAGGAGACGACTAAGGTACTCAAATTCTCCAATTGAGAAATTGGAGTTTCCAATTAATAGAAACTTACTTGTACACATCAAGTTTCCGGTCTCCTTCAAACTTTTATTAGATTGGAAGGCTGAAGAGACGACTAAGGTACTCAATTTCTCCAATTGAGAAATTGAAGTTTACATCTATACCGTGAGATATGATTTTAAGTGAAAGGTAGTAACTCTCTGACCCTTCCGGGTCCAAGACGTTATAATTGATATCAGACCCAGGTTTGAGATTCTGCAAACTATAGTATACGAGATTTTGAATATTTGTGGGTTAGAAAATAATATTCAGATTTGATGTTTCAAATTCCACAGAGTTAGTATGTTTGGAGAATGGGATGAGAATTTTTAGTTTTAAGATATTATTGCTAATATTTTAAGGTTTGAGTTTTTAGACATTAAAAAAAATTCCTTTGAGATTCAAGGTTTTAGATTTTGTAGATTTTAAGAAACTTTTAATAAGATTTGAGATTATAGTTTGTTAGATTTTAGGAAATGATTCTAGTAATATCTGAGTGTATAGATTTGTAAACTATAGGACATGATTTTTGTCATATCTAAGGATAAAGGTACAAGAAGCCATTGGAAGTGATGTAATTGTTTTGATAGGTTGATGGATACGAGGTCAAGCTATGTGGAATATTGGATTGGGTAGATTAGCCTTTATTCAAGTTTGTTTCAATTATGACTTGGGTGGATTTTAATGGTGGTTACAACTTTAAATACAAGTTGGAATCATGGAGTTGAGTTTTTTTTAGTATATGTTGCCGGGATGAATTTATATGTCCGTTCATTTGGTTTGTATGGAATGGTGTTGGAACTTTTGAAGCTCGCTTATTTTAGATGTAACGTGCTGATTTATAAATTTGAAGTATTTTCACTTTGATTGTCGCTACCCTTGGATTTCTAACTTTCTTAAAGTTTCTTTTGGAACTGATAAAAAAAAAAAAAAAAACTGACATTTTTCCAAAACTTTCTAAAGTTGGACAAAAAGATTTTATATATATATAGCATTTTGTTTTAGGTCTATTCATTCTATTTATTTATTTGTTTATATATATATATATATTTAGGAAAGTTTTTCATGACTCAATATCATGGGTTGTTTCACAAGGTGGTGTTGTATGGAATGAAAAAGCCACTTTAGTTGACTCAGTTATTGATTGTTCGACAATTAATAAATAATATAACAGTGTCACATGTCAAATGTATCTTAAGCTGTGTTTTGGTAGTAAAATGATTATAGATATTCTGTGACTAATAATAAAAAAGTAATGATAGAATATTAAAGAATAATGAATAGTAGTCAAAAGTAAAAGAAAAGTAATAATAAAATATTAAATAATATTATAATATTCTAAAAATACTCTACTACCCAAACTAGCCCGCTTCTAGCATTACAATATATATTTATATATTAAAAAATCTATGATTTTTAAAAAGTTCAAAATACCCTTTTCTTTTCAAAAAATAAAATTAAAAATAAAAACCCTTGAGAAATTTTAAGAGATTTCATAGTCTTATAATTTTTTTCAGGATTATTATTTTTTTAATTTCGTGATGTGAGGGATGTGGCAAACTGTAGAGTTGCGTGTGGCAATGGTCATTGACTTTTTCCTATGATAAATAGTGGTCTTAAATTTGAATGAATTTCTTCTGTATTTTGGGTCCCCGCACACACAGTACCTACCTCTTTCAGTGTGAACAAGATGGGTAGTGTCAATCACTTCAGAAAATACTTATCTTTTTCCTAAACTTCCATATCCGAGCTGAGTTGTTAGTTTTTTGTTTTTTTATTATATTTTCATGTTGACTTTAAATGTGTGTATTTTCTATCTTGACTGACTCAATGGCTATAAATGTTGTTTGTTTGGCGAGAATCCATTGTATCACGTTACTACTCTGAACTATCCACATTCACATCGTTAAAGGTTATAAATGTTTCTTCTCGATGGATTGATGGATTTTTTATCCCTTCTCTATGGTACTGTAAATATTATTTATTTTTTTTAACTAATTTACTTTTGTTTTAAATTCCTCATATTAATTAGTGCGACAGAAGATGATAAGGCTTAAAATATATATATATTGAAACTCTAATGAGTCATAATTAATACTAGAACATTTGCAAAGGCAATTTCACGTTACAAACAGGAAAAAAGAAAATCACTTTCAATGGGCGCAGGCTCCAAATTATTCTCTAACAAACATAGAAAATATCAATTTTTTTTTATCCAATTCCGTCAAGTGCAAAGAAACATCTCATTTAAGACTTCTGAATCTCATGGGAAGTTTAATAAAAACACATCAAATTTTCAGCCTGCTTCAAACTTTTATTAGATCGGAAGGCTGAAGAGACGACTTCGCGCACAAGCGCTTAAAGTCTAATGGGACTGCCAAAGTGAGACCCAACAAGGCCCAGGTTGGAATTTAAACTCTAACCTATCAAGGGAAAATTGGAGGGTGTGTACTCAATATCATCATTATGCATCAGACACTATTTATTTTCATACTCTGCACCTATGACTTTTTCATAGGATGTGTGAATGTTTTTTATAAGAAAAATTCTATTCATTATCCTCACAAACCACACACCATTCTTTTTTTTATTTTTTTATCTTATAAAATGTGTGGTTTATTGATAATGAGTAGAATAATTCAATAAGTTTAAGAAAAATAAATCTTAAAAAAAAAAGAAAAAGGTGTGATATGTGGTATGTGGGGATGATGAGTAATATAGGGTGTGAAAATATATTTCATCAGATGTGGGGTGACGAATAATGACTGATGAGAAGAATTTTTCTTTATTTTTCTAACTTGTATGATCAAGAAGAGTCTTGGTTCCAAAGTTCAGAATTTGCCAATGTTCATCATTCCAAATCCTCCTCTAACTATGCACTAACATGCAAGACAAAGAAAAGTTACTTGGAATCATGTGGTTCTATAGCAGGACATATGTCCTGTTGGTGAGTTACAGGATGAAAGCTGAATCCAACANGAAAAAAAGAAAGAATGCAAAAACTGGTATTATACTTGTGGCCTTAACCTCAAGGTACAGTAATCGCATTCTCTAGTGCTACTTGGAATGGAAAGAAAAATATTGTACAATTAATCCATGGCCTAGCTATAGCTCTGCAAACCTAAACCACAGCTACACTTCTTTAATGCCACTTCGGTTTATTTCTTCAAGGCTGGTAAGCTTGCTAATGGTTATGGTGTCAAAAGGCTCAGAAATGCAAGCTTGTGTTCGACCTGACAGTTCTTTTTCCACAGAACGCATGGTAGGCCTTGAATCTGGATTGTCACGCACACATAGTACAGCTCTGGTCACTACAAACACTACAGCCTCTGCTATTTTGCCTGTCGGTGTTGGGAGTCCTTGGTCCAGCACATCCTTCAACAAAAATTCTGTGCTGTCTGAAACTGGTTGGGATGATGACAGGGAAGCTAGGAGCTCCCTTGGATGCCTTCCCATCATAACTTCTAATGCCACCACTCCAAAGCTATAAACATCGCATTTATCCGTTACTCGCATGGTGAGAGCAAGCTCTGCACATCCATGACATAACATTATCAACCTTTTAATTAAAAAACTGTCTCAATAGATGTTGTAGTTAATTAATTGCCTAAAATGAGCAGAAGAAAAAAGCAGGTGTTAGATTGTTAGCTTACCTGGAGCCATGTAGCCATAAGACCCGGCAATTGTTGTCCAGTTAGTTGTATCTGGGTTTAGCAATCTTGCAATGCCAAAATCTGAGAGCCTTGGTTCGAACTCTGACTCGAGTAATATGTTATTTACAGTTATGTCTCGGTGCACAATTGGTGGAGAGCAATCATGGTGCAGGTAAGAAACTGCATGAGCCAAACCCCGCACAATTTTCACCCTTGTAACCCAATCAAGCTTCACTTTCCCTTCCACCCCATACAACACATTTCCTAAGCTGCCTCTCTCCACATATTCGTACACCAAATACATGCACCCTCTAATGGAACAGAACCCATAAAGCTTGATGATATTCCGGTGCCTAACTTCAGTTAACATGCGAATCTCGTTCTCAAAAGTCTGGCGGCTGGCTGCCGGAATGTCACTGGAGTCTGACATGTTAAGCCTTTTAACTGCAACAATTTGACCGGTTGACAATGATGCTTTGTATACGCTTCCAAATCCACCTTTTCCAATGCAGTACTTGTCTTTGAAGTCCTCTGTGGCCTTCACAATATCTTGGAATGTGAATTTACCTTCTCTTTCCCATATCATAGACTCCACCTTCTCATCAAAGTCTTCAACTCTTTTGCTTTCATCATCGAGGAGTTTGGTTTTCCGATAACATATTATGAGTCCGGCAACTATGATAGCAAGGAATAACAGGCCACATACCGGAATGAGGACAACTAGTAGAACCGTCTTAGAATCCTTTTTCTTTTTGGAATCTGAGTAACAAGAATTCAGCCCTTCTGCATTTCCACACAAGCCTGTTCCAACATAAGCTTTTGCGGGTGCCTCTTCAAAAACTTTACTTGTTGGGATCTGACCTGCTAGCTTATTGTAAGAAAAATCAATGGAGCTGTTGCGTAGACTAACCATGCTGGATAATGATGCTGGGATTTCCCCTGAGAGTTGGTTATGTGAAACATTAAGACTCTCCAATGTCGAAAGCTTTGCAAGGTTTTGAGGGATTGTTCCTGAGAGTGAATTGCTGCTGAGGTCCAACAAGTACTGCAATGAAATTAAGTTACCAAGCTCGGGTGGTATTTCACCTGATAGGTTGTTGTTGCTCAGGTCCAAGCTCAATAATTTTTCACAATTAGCAAGCTCTTTGGGTATGTTCCCACTCAATTTGTTCTCAGACAAATCAAGTTCCTTAAGCTCACTCAAATTGCCAAGACTCGGAGGAATCTCTCCTGTCAAATCATTCCTACTCAGATTGAGCTTGTATAGCAGACTTAGATTTCTCAGTTCACTTGGAACATTCCCGGACAAGCTGTTGGAGCTCAAACTTAAAATTTGCAATTTAGTCAACTTCGCAAGCTCAACTGGGATCTTGCCTGAAATTCTGTTTCTGTCAATCCGTAAATCAGAGAGAGATGTAAATTCTCCCCAATCTGGTGAGATTTGACCGATAAACTGATTGTCACTAAGCCCAAGGAAATAAAGATTTGGAGAAACTCCAAATACATTTGTAATGTCTCCATTGAATCGGTTCCGTTCAAAACGTGCTCTACTTAGTTGTGAACAATTTTTTAAGCACTCTGGCAATGGCCCGGTGAAGTTGTTGTCGTTCACGGTGATATCATGAATTGCAAAGCCGCTACACAATTCAGGTGGCAGGTCTCCAGAGAAGCCGTTGTTGGAAAATTTAACATTGGCCAAAATAGGACTATACTTCCCAAAGTCACTTGGAATAGTGCCAGAGAAGTTGTTGGCGCAAAGAGAGATCAACTGTAAGTTATTGAGGCCAGAAATGGTGTCCGGCAACTCCCCAAAGATTTGGTTAGCACTGAGATCGAGAGTTTCCAGCAATGTCATATTTCCAATCTCCGGTGATATTGTGCCACTGAGATTATTGTTGAAAAGATGCAACTTTTTAAGATTTGTGAGGCTCCACATTGTTAGAGGAATGGGACCGAAGAGCTGGTTTTGTGAAAGGTCCAACACCGCTAAAGCTTTCAAGTTCCCAACCTCCGAGGGAATTGAGCCAGAGAGTTTATTTTTATACAGAAAAAGGATTGTGAGCTTGGTCAATAGGCCTATTTGTGGATGAATTTCTCCAGTGAAACTATTGTTCTGAATCTGCAACGAGATCAGCTCGGTCCAACTGGATAGAAAATAAGGTGAGATCTCACCAGAAAGAAAATTATCAGATAAACCCAAATTGGTAATGCCTGTCAAGTTGGTCAAGGATACAGGCAATTCGCCGGTCAATGAATTTATGGCCAGTGCCAAGAAGGTGAGGTTTGTACAAAAACCAAGCTCAAAAGGTAGAGAAGAATTCAAGGCATTGTTACTAAGATCAAGCTTCCAGAGCTCCCTGAGCTGGCCTATTGAAGAAGGAATTGTCCCTTTCAATGAATTATTGTACAATTCTATCATTTGCAGTTTCGACATCGAACCGATATCTTCAGGGATGAGACCGCTGAACTGGTTTCGTCCTAGACGAAGATGTTTGAGCTTGGAAAGCTGGGGAAAGTTTGGTGACAGTGGCCCTTGAAATAAATTATCAGTAAGATTAAGGTATTCGAGCTTGCCCAGATTGGAAAATAGCATTTCTGGTATTGATCCATTGAACTTATTCTGGGATAAGTCCAAGAACGTCAAGTTCTGGCAATCAATTATATATCCTGGGAATCCGGAATGGATTTCATTGAAAGAAAAGCTAAGATGGGTTAACAAAGGCATGGCCGAAAATCTGGACCAGTCAGGATCGACTAAGTAGTTTGAACTAAGGTCTAAGTACCATACCTTTTGAAGATTGTTCAACTGATAAGGGACTGTACCATTCAGATAGTTGCTGAAGAAACTTAGNATTTGACAAGAGCTTCTGCTTGAGTTGCTGGTGATGCTGTGATGCTCTGTGAAAGCAAGAAGAGCAAGAGAATGTTAAGGATAAGAGGAGGCGGCTTGGTATCTGTTTTCATGTCTAGTTGTTTACTCTCCCAAGGTTTTTTTTTTTTTTTAATTTCGTAGAGAGTTGCGTGTGGCGATGATCAATTCCTTCAGATTTCTATGATGATAAATAGTGGTCGAATGAAAGAATTTCTTCTGTATTTTGGGTCCCCACACACAGTACCTACTCCTGTTTCAGTCAAATATTTTGCATGTACATGAAGGCAATGTGAACAAGATGAGTAGCGTCAACAATCACATCAGAAAATACGTATCTTTTTCCTAAGAGCAATGATACACTAACAATCCATCTACAATTTATCTACTACTTTCTCATAAAATATGATTTTTTCAAATTTTAGATGCATAAAATCAAAATCAAATTTAAAATCAAATTTCAAAATAATATTATTTTATTCAATAGTAGTTTAAGAGTAGTAAATTATTTGGTAATTTATCATTTCTCTTTTCCTAAACTTACATATCAGAGCTGAGTCGTTGTCTTTTTGGTTTTTTATTACATTCTCATGCTGACTTTAAATGTGTATTTTCTATCTTGACCCAATGGCTATAAATGTTGTTTGTTTGATGAGAATCGATTGTCCTGTCAAAGCATTAATATTGGTTTGACTAAATATATCTTTAAAATTTAATTAATATCATATATTTTTATATTTATCTATTCTATTTAAATTTAATCTTCATATTGGATTAACCATTTATTCTTTATATAATAATAAAATATTATTATATTAATAATTTATTTATTTAATTTATTTGTATCACATTTTATAATTCTACTAATTTAATATTAATAATAATTATATTCTAATTAAATTAATATTAAAAAAAATCATATTTTTAAAAGTCATATAATGCTAATAAAAAAATTATTTGATTAAACTCATCAAAAATTATATCTAAATTTCTTAATTACAAACCAAATAGTATTTTTATTAGAATTAGAAATTAATATTTTAATATTTACTTTGAGTGAGAAATTATTATTTTAACTTTTGGTAAATCAGTTTACTTCTTCAAATTTGGTTCATCACTGTAGCTGAAATCCAAATTATCCGACCTTCAACTTTACCCAAGCCAATGCAAGTGCTCTTACTCTAAACAATCCACATTCCCATCGTCAAAGGTTATAAATGTTTCTTCTAGATGGATGGATCGGTTTTTTATCCCTTCTCTATAGTACCATAAATATTATTTATTTTTTAAAAACTACGTCTCTTTTCTAATTTACTTTTCTATATAATTTTTCTTATTTTTTATCCAATTCCGTCAAGTGTAAAGAAACTTCCCGTTTAAAACTTTTGAGTCTCATGGAAAATTTAATAGAAACTTACTTGTACACATTAAATTCCTGATCTCCTTCAAACTTTTATTAGATTAGAAGATTGAAAAGACAACTAAAGTAAATTGAGAAATTAGAGTTTACAATTTCTCCAATAGAGAAATTGGAATTTACAATTAATAGAAACTTACTTGTACACATCAAGTTTCCAGTCTCCTTCAAACTTTTATTAGATTGGAAGGCTGAAGAGACGACTAAGATACTCAATTTCTCCAATTGAGAAATTAGAGTTTACAATTAATAGAAACTTACTTGTACACATTAAGTTTCCGGTCTCCTTCAGACTTTTATTAGATTGGAAGATTGAAGAGACGACTAAGGTAAATTGAGAAATTGGAGTTTACAATTTTTCCAATTGAGAAATTGGAGTTTACAATTAATAGAAACTTACTTGTACACATCAAGTTTCCAGTCTCCTTCAAACTTTTATTAGATTAGAAGGCTGAAGAGACGACTAAGGTACTCAATTTCTCCAATTGAGAAATTGGAGTTTACAATTAATAGAAACTTATTTGTACACATCAAGTTTCCGGTCTCCTTCAAACTTTTATTAGATTGGAAGACTGAGGAGATGACTAAGGTACTCAATTTCTCCAATTGAGAAATTGGAGTTTGCAATTAATAGAAACTTACTTGTACACATCAAGTTTCCGGTCTCCTTCAAACTTTTATTAGATTGGAAGGCTGAAGAGACGACTAAGGTACTCAATTTCTCCAATTGAGAAATTGGAGTTTACAATTAATAGAAACTTATTTGTACACATCAAGTTTCTGGTCTCCTTCAAACTTTTATTAGATTGGAAGGCTAAAGAGACGACTAAAGTACTCAATTTCTCCAATTGAGAAATTGGAGTTTACAATTAATAGAAACTTATTTGTACACATCAAGTTTCTGGTCTCCTTCAAACTTTTATTAGATTGGAAGACTAAGGAGATGACTAAGGTACTCAATTTCTCCAATTGAGAAATTGGAGTTTATATCTATACCGTGAGATATGATTTTAAGTGAAAGGTAGTAACTTTCCAACCCTTCCGGGTCCAAGACGTTATAATTGATATCAGAACCAAGTTTGAGATTCTGCAAACTATAGTATACAAGATTTTGAATATTTGTGGGTTAGGAAATAATATTCAGATTTGATGTTTCAAATTCCGCAGAGTTAGTATGATTGGAGAATGAGATGAGAATTTTTAGTTTTAGATAAAAGTTTAAAATATTATTATTGTTTTTGAATTTGAAAATGTTGAATTAGGATATAAAAAGTTTGAATTGTTTAATATATTTTGTGTGAGAGTTTGAAAAAATTATAATGATAAGATGAGATAAGATAATAATTTTATGTCTCATCAGATGCCCTAATCATACCCTGAGATCTAAGGTTTAGGATTCTTCGACTTTAAGAAAGGATTTTTAATAAGGATCAAGGTTTTAGATTCTGTGTATTTTAACTTATAAGTTTGATCAAACGCTAAGGTTTAGATTCTGCAGACTTTAGTATAAGTTGGTTAAATATAAGGTTGTTGATCTTGCAGGCTTTAAGAAATGATTTTTTTATGAGCTTTATGGTTTTGGATTCTGCAAACATTAGGAGGTATTGTTGATAATATTTTAAGGTTTGAGCTTTTAGACATTAAAAAAAATTCTTTTGAGATTTAAGGTTTGAGATTATGTAGATTTTAAAAAACGTTTAATAAGATTTGAGATTATAGTTTGTTAGATTTTAGGAAATGATTCTGGTGAGATCTGAGTGTATAGATTTGTAAACTATAGGACATGATTTTTGTCATATCTAAGGATAAAGGTACAACAAGCCATTGGTTTGATAGGTTGATGGATATTAGGTCAAGCTATGTGGAATATTGGATTGGGTAGATAGCCTTTATTCAAGTTTGTTTCAATTATGACTTGGGTGGACTTTAATGGTGGTTACAAATTTAAATACAAGTTGGAATCATGGAGTTGAGTTTTTTTTTAGTATATGTTGCCAGCATGAATTTATATGTCCGTTCATTTGGTTTGGATGGAATGGTGTTGGACAAAAAGAATATATATATATATATATAGCATTTTGTTTTAGGTCTATTCATTCTATTTATTTATTTTTTTATTTATATATATATATTTATATATTTAGGAAAGCTTTTCATGACTCAATATCATGGGTTGTTTCACAAGGTGGTGTTGTATGTAATGAAAAAGTCACTTGAGTTGACTCAATTGATGATTGTTCAACAATTAATAAATAATATAACAGTGTCACATGTCAATGTGTCTTAAGCTGTGTTTTGGTAATAAAATGATCTCAAATATTCTGTGAGTAGTAATAAAAAAATAATGATAGAATATTGAAGAATAGTAAATAGTAGTCAAAAGTAAATGAAAAGTAATAATAAAATATTAAATAATATTATAATATTCTAAAAATACTCTACTACCCAAACTAGCCCTCTTCTAACATTACAATATATATTTATATATTAAAAAATCCATGATTTTTAAAAAGTCCAAAACACCCTTTTCTTTTCAAAAAATAAAATTAAAAATAAAAATCCTTGAGAGATTTTAAGAGATTTCATAGTTTTATAATTATTTACGATTTTTTAAATGAATAAATATAGATAGAAGTCACTGTTTGGAGAAGCTATTTTACACACATGATGTGGCATTATTTAGACCACACACAGAGAAAGATGAAAAAAAAAAAATCTAACGGCAGCCAAGTAGTAAGTGCAACGAGTGCACCGCTACAGTGGCTTCTATGTAGAATTACTCTTTTTAAATTATTTCCAGGATTATTATTTTTTTAATTTCGTGATGTGACGGTTGTGGCAAACTTTAGAGTTGCGTGTGGCAATATGAGGTTAACTATAGATCAGCCCCTGTAGCGCATCTGCCACTGCACACCTTACGTGGATATCACCTTTTATTTTCTCCTTTCGCACGTTTTGAAGACCCACCGGGCTACATTTTACAATTTCGAATTTCAACCCATTTGAAGCCCGCGTAGCCCCTTCTATGCCCAGCACTCCGCATCGCCATCGCCCCTCCCTCTGTCCAGCGCCGCGTCGCGTCGCGTCGCTTCCCCTCTGCCCAGCTCCTCCTTCCCTCCGTAATAACTCTCTCTCTCTCTCTCTCTCTCCCACCCTCTATTTTCGTTGCATTTTCTCTTTCATTTACTCTCTGTAATACTTATTTATGTATGCTTGGGTTGATTTCAAATTAATGCCTTCGTAAATGTGAGATTTTCCTCCCTCCCCCTTATCGTCAATGGCTTTTTTTTTTTTTTTTTAATTTGATTTGAGTTTTCTCGGCTTCAATATGCCTTTGTATGTTCATATACTTGAGTTTTCAGAGATTTGTTATTTAGCATTTCAATTGTTTCTCTTCTTTTAGTGATTTACAGTGCTTAAAGATTAAAGACCAAGGTCCACTAATCGAAGTCCTGCCGCTAGTTTTCCGTTTTTTACTTATTTTATTTCTTTGTTTTCTGCATCTCTCATTGTTACTCTTCTAAGATCCCTCTTGAAAAAGAGGGTAATCTGAGAGATATAGAGAGAGAAACATGGAAAGCATGGCGAGGAGCGACTTTGTATGGACTCGTGGCATGGATTGTGATGGCTTCACACCTCTGGCATGGAATCTGAGTTGGGTTTTTGTTGTGTTAACAGGAGAGATGAGTGTTTCTAGCTTGGGATTAAGATGGGAGTTTGGTTGTCTGTGGCTAAAAGACAAAGACTTTGAGGCTGAGAAAGGTATTAGACCCAATTTGGCACTTTATGGGCTGCCTGTCGTTTGGAATGTGCATAATCCTAGTGAAAAAGATAGAAGAACGTGCTTTGAAAAATTCAAAACTTTATATGAACTAAAACAATGCATAGTTTTATGAGCACAAAACTTGCCCTGATATCTTTTTAGCACAAGAAAAATATCCATCTAACCCCCAAAGTTGTTAATGTCTAGCATTATCTCGCTTTTTTTTTATATTGCTTTGGGTGGGAAATATATGTTTATCCAAAAGCTGAATTCATTTGGAACATCTCTTATAAATGTTTTGGAGCCATTCCTTGGTTCTCTATATATGATTAATGGCCAAGATTATGGATGCTTTCTCCTTTGTGATCGTCTCTTGTTTACTGATAGGCTGGCACTAGTATGATTTTTGTACTCTAAGAAGATTATGTTTAACTTATTTCCAGGTGTTGATTCCTGAGAAGGGTTTAACTATGTATTGCAGAAAAACTTCCTCAGGACAAATTATAGGATCACCTTGCTTCACTGGAATTGCATGTCAGTCATGAAGCAAGCACATGGAATGTGCTTTGGTGGAATTGATAATTTTAT
Source organism: Pterocarya stenoptera (assembly GCA_003123785.1). Classification (NCBI taxonomy): domain Eukaryota; kingdom Viridiplantae; phylum Streptophyta; class Magnoliopsida; order Fagales; family Juglandaceae; genus Pterocarya; species Pterocarya stenoptera. The sequence continues at coordinate 529,173 of QEOT01004130.1, forward strand.
TATGGCACAGACTAGTGGCCTGATAAGGGAAGGTAGTTATGGAATTGGATGAGTTGGTGACAAACTTTGGGAAAGATGGTACTGTTACATCTAGTGGAACAAAGATGGCGTCACATGAGATAGTTGGCTGTGATAAATTGTATTTATTGCACTAAGACCATTATGAGACTAAGAGGGGATCAGAGAGAGGCGATACCTTATTCATGAAGATGTGCTAAATGCTTGGAAAATTTGTCATCTTGCAAGACAATGTGAAGTTGGCTGGATGTATACATTATATTACAACTACTTCTTGCTGCTGTTATTATTATTTAATCAATTTCTATGATTGGAGCCATGATCGTTATCAAAATTGAAAATTCCATTTGTTAGATATGACTTTAAAGTGATGAAAAATATTGATTTCATGTTGAGTTGAGCTTCCTGCTGTCAATGTAGGGCTTTGATGTGCATACATAGGATGAAGATTGTTCATCGTGATATAAAGAGTGCAAACTGCCTTGTGAATAAGAATTGGATTGTCAAGATCTGTGATTTCGGGCTCTCAAGGATAGTAACAGAATCACCAATGAAAGATGCTTCATCTGCTGCTCATCCAAGAGATGGAACATCTAGATCGTTTAAGAGGGGAATGAGAAAGAGTTGACAGTGTTATTACAGTGTTAATTCAGTGTATTATAGTGTTAAGACAGTGTTATATTTCATTTCATAGAAAATGTTTGTGAATTTATTGATTCACAGTTTTCCTTTGAAGGGAGTACTCCTCTTTATTTGCTTTTCTTTTATTTTTCCTTTCTCATCTTATTCCAAAACCAAATACAGACTGCATTATTTATTATTATTCCGTTTGCATGAAATTGAAAACTAGATACAAACTGTGTTGCAGTCTTGATGTAGCCAATCCTTCTAGTTTTATTATGTTGGGTAATAATATGTTCTGATGGGTGCCAAGATTATGAGGTAAAAGAACAAATCCAAATTGTGACTAATTGCATATTTTTTAAAAAACTGGTACTATGAACCTGAGAATGCAAGTGAAGTTAGGTTCTTGTTGCACCACTAGGACAAGGGTCATAACAAAGGAATGAAGAGAGCCAGACGAGGACAAATAATGTTTTGTTATATCATTAAATTTTATACATTAGATGATGCAATGAACTAAGTGTATGCTTCATGAGCCATTAGTTGTGATAATTCTCAATGTTACGGGAAAATAAATTATGAATGCCCACTTTTGGGAGCATAGCAAAGTTCAAGAAGCAAATGTTCTAGCTGCATTTCTTTTTTATGTTTGTCATAATGAGGCACTGCTTTGAGATGAGAAGTTGAAAAACAATAAACATCTTCATATGTGTTCAAGAATTAAGAATGAAGCAAAGAACAAAAAAAGTAAGATTTGTTCAAAGGAAAAATCTGCTTTGTCGTGAGAGTGCTGAAGAAAACACAAATGATTTACAAATGACAACTCCCAAATTCCACCACACTTGAGCCTGAAGAAAACACAATTGATCCACCAATTCCACCACACTTCCTTCATTGTACTTGTTAAAGGCCTGCACATTATGAAATCCATTGAGAACTTAAACAATTGAATGTTAGTAGTAACTTTAAAATGCATGGACAACATAACTTAGCAACAAAGTAACAATAAAAGCGACATCAGTACCCTACTTTGGGCTAATTAAAATGACATGAGTTAGATCCTATATTTGCAAGACAAGTTCAGATTAGAATGGGAAAATCAAAATTATTGAAGATTCCATTTTATATGTGATTCCACTCATGAGCTTAAATACTATTCATCATCATTTTAACTACCATCATTTTATCATCTCCTGAGGCATCAACTATTAATAAATAAGTGAAAAATAACAAACAATTTTCTAATAATTAGATTCTACATATCAAGAGATGATAGGATAATAGTTAAGATGAAGAACACTTCTAATTCATTTACCACTAATGTATTACTAAGGTGACCAGGTGGTTGAAGTTTACTTTCAAAATTGTGTTTATGCAGAAGGGTTCCATCCAAATCAAGGATAACACAGGATGCTAACTTCTTTAATGACTTTTCAAGCGACATTTTATCGATAAACTTCCTAGTTAGAGATATGCTCTCACTTCTGCAATCCATATGAAAGTAACACAAAAACCACTAACTCAATACATCAACAGGAAATCAGAACCCAATACCAAAATTTCATACTGGGATGCAAATTTCAACTTTCTTTAACTGTGTTTTCTTGACCAGGATCTCACAAAACTGGACTCAACATGGTCTTATCCAAAACTAAAAATCGATGGTAATAGTTCTAACGAGTCAATTAGAAAAACCTGACAATCTAGTCGTCGATCACCAAAGAGGGAGTCAGAAATCACCAAGAGAACCCCAAAAACTACCGATTGAAACTCACCCACCACGATAAGTATATCCGCCGTATGTCTTTCCTCCTTCTTCAGCCCTCTACCTAACGGTACCTAAAAGGGTAAGAAATCATCTGCTGCCGTCGCCCTCAACCTACTGCAATCCGTCGCATCTTTTCTCTCTGAGTGATTTTCTGTTTTCCACTGCCGAATACCATATGATGACCTCTGCTCCGTAAAGTATCTACTTTCAGGCACTTTTGAGCGCTGATGCGTGGCGGAGGAGTGAGCCGACCTTCAGGATCTGACGCTTAGGAGGTGGCCGTCGCGGAGGAGTGTAAGAGATCGACCAATTTGCAGCAGATGGAGGAACGATAGAGCAACACCCACAAATGGCGAAAATGGCGTGCGAAGATGGGATTTTGGGGAGGGCTCCTCGTGGGGGCTCGCGTCGTGGTGGGGGAGGGCTCTGATCGGTGGTTTGTTGCTTGGCTTGATTGCGTTGAGATCAAAGAAGACGGAGGAGGGAACATTCGGAGGCTCTCGAAGAAGGATGAGGACTGAGAGACGATTTCATCTACGTGTGAGGGCTGAGAGCTGAGAGCTAAGAGCGTGCGTCACCAAGAACCAGCCCGGTCCAGTGTGTTTAGCCGGTCCACACGTCAGGTGTGTGGCGGCTGCAGCCAACAGTAGGCTGATGCAAAGAATTTTTCGTGGCGATATTGACTCATTCCTCTGAGTAATACTAGGGATCAGCAGCAACTGTAGCTCATCATCCCTTGCACACCTGACGTGGCTTTAATTCAAGCAAAACGCACGTTTTGCATCGTAGGCGGGTTTTACAATTTTGAAAGCCATTCACTTTTGATTCATATCCCGCGCCCATCCTCCTCCCACGCTACGACCCGCTTCGGCTTCCTTTTCCCAGTGCCGCCCCACGACGGCGTCTCCCTGTTGCCACCTCGCGATGCTCCTCCGTCTGCCACTCCCCGCGAGCGTATTGAACGGAGCAAACTAGATTGCATCCCGCGAAGACGCCCCTCCTCCCTTACCAAGCAACCCGCGACGACCTCCCTCTGCCCAGCGACGCCGTTGATCTGCTCAGCGCCACCTGTCGAAGCTCATCCGATGCCCAGCGCCGCACCTCCCCTCGAGCTCATTTAACAGACCAAACCCCCGACACTGCTCCGGTGGAGCTCTGTTTCTCTGCCGCCCCTACTCAGCTTCGTAGGTAAATGTTGTACATTTTTTTCCTTCCATACTATTATGTTCTTCTTGTGTACCGAGAGAGGTGATTTTTGGGTGTTGTTAGATGGGTATTTCCGCTTAGGGCATGGAGGAAAAAAAAAATTTCTTCGATTTCTACTATTTTAGTCTTATCATGCTTCTACTTTAACTGCTTGAGCGAAAGCAAATGGTCTTGGTGAAAGTCATGTGTTTCACCATTGTTACAGTCTGTAATTAAATATGTGTTCATGAAGTGGAGGTAAATGCTGATAGGAAAATTATTTCTTATATAGGAATTGGTACAAGGATTTGATCAGGAGACTGCTGCTGTGGTAATGGCAAGATTGACTTCCCTGAAAATGATTATAGACTTATTATTATCATGTTTGTCACTTAGACATGATGGGCACCCTCCATTGAGTTAAGAATATATGAAGGATAAATATTCTGGTGTACTAACTGAATTTCTCTTCATGGTAGCCTATATGGTTGTTGCTAGCATGTTTCTTTCTTTATTATTTTTTCTTACCTGCATCCTTGTTAGTTTTTTCGTGCCAAATTTACACAATTACAATCAGGTGGGAGCCACTCTAGATTCTATAGAGCAACTTGTTGAAGAACAGAGTCTGGACCCATTGTTTTTGAATAAGTAGGTATCTTTAATTTGTGATTAATGTGCATTCAAATATATGGTTGGTTGGAACTTATAAAATATATATATATTTATATATATATATCTATATATATGGTTGGTTGGCTGGTCATATTGCCAAGAACAGCTAGATTGATATTAGCATCCACCAATTAAGAGGCAAAGCAGTCTTGGTTTTCCTCAGCTTCTCCTCTAAAATCCAAATATATATACACAAATACCCAAATCCAAGACAGCCATTGACATGATGAGAATGGAGAGGAGGAATGAGTCAACAACATTTTAGAGAAATAAGGACGTGCAAGCTTTTTCTTGTACCCTTCTAGCTCTTCCCAAATTTTGTTCACCTAGGAGGATTAAATCAGTGATAAGTAATAAATCGACGTAAATAAATAGCATCTTGACTGTTCGCACATTCTAGTTTTGTATTAATAGCTTACTATATATTAAGTAGCAAAACTTGTTCTAAAGTGAATTGCAAACGGTAACATATCAGAGTGCAGAGGAAATAAAGCATCCCCTTAAGTGCCTCTAACGTGCTGTTAAGTTTTCAGGAGTCAAGTTGATGCCAAAGAAATATAGTGTGGTATGCAAAGGATGCTTAGCAATTTGCTGAGGATTTTTTTTCTTTGGTTTCTGAGCTTTGAACTCCAAGTCATCCTAAATGTGGTGTGATGTGCAATGTTGCTGTTATTTAGTATGTGAATATAAGGCTTCAGAGTGACATGTTAATCTTTTGCTATTACATTTGCCAGGAAATGTTGTTGTGATTGCCACCCGCAGGATTGTAAGACCACCAAAGAAAGGTTCTGCTGCTCAGAGGCCATGCTCCCGCACACTAACATCTGTTAGAAAATGCTATGTTAGAGGACATTGTGCATCCTGCTGAATTGTTGGGAAACGCATCAGATACTGAATTGATGGTTCCAAAGTAATCAAGGTAAATGCAAATTTTGTTGAACATTGGATGATGACAACTAAAATCTGATGCATTTGCCGGTTTAACTTCATACAATTTTTATAGTCATTGAGTTGTGTTGTATGCTTTTGTTGCTTCCATGATTGTTATTGTTTTGGAAATAATTGCAGGTTTCAAAGGCCTCCTGGAGCAATTCCATCTTCAATGTTGGGTTTGGATACTGTTACTGATGGCTTGGATGATTTTGGTTTTGAGGATTATCTAAATGGTAAGGAACCCATCATAAACCAAGTGATACTGTGAATTCCAATAGTTATTCATTTGAGAAATTTTTGTTTGTTCTATTTCAATTTTAATAATTGATCAACAGCTTCTACGATTCACCAATTTTTACTTCAGTTTCTATGTTTTATGGATCCTAACTTGAAAGTTTCTGCATCTTCGCCTATTCTTCTTGTTCTTCTTTTTTTTGCCAAATTTGGAATTTTTAATAAGAATGAGAATACGCAACCATCAAGAAAAGGAGAATGTTCGAATGGCATATGTCTTGGAGATTGACATGGTTTGCAGGCGTGCAATGCCATTTCAAACCAAATGCTTGATGTGGAATGTTTTGGAAATGCTCCAAATTGTGATTTTTCTTTCTATTTTGTTTTATTTCATGATTTCTTGTTTGAAGAAGTCGAATTCAGTTCTTCGTCCAATTTTCCTCTTCACATATCCACCCCCTTTCTCAATATGTTTTTTCTACTAACTTTGCACTATTCAAAGTCTACTACTTTAGTCTCATACTTATGCTTTCCAGGTTGCCAATTGATGTTTATAGCAAGATGAAGGAACCAGAGACGGGGATCCTTTCCAATGATTCAGGGAGCCAAAAGGCCATTTTCTGATCTATTATTTCTAGGCACCTGCTCATCTCCTTTTGATTGCAACATAACAGGCAAAACTGACTTCATAGAATTGTCTAGTTTAGCAGTTTTTGTTAATACACTTTTCCATGCCATGTAAAAGGAAAAACAAAAGAGGAGAGATTGCTAGGATTCCTAGGTGGGTGTGATACAAGATGGTCCCTTGTAGGAGGTTTGGCTGATGGGAATGCAAAAATTGTAGATAGTTTTTACTTGTTTTTATCGCAATTCTAATACACATTGCAAAATAAGCATTCTGTTTTGGTTTATTCTCTTCCAAAATTTATACATTTTTTGTACAATTTTTATTTTTATTCGGAAGCAAGTTTCCCGTGCAATATTTATTCCAAGTTGAGTTAAGTTCTAAAATTTCATCCTCGGTTCTAAAAGACATAAAAAGCCTAAAATAGTCTCTGAAATGTTAGTTAAAAAGAGAATATTGTTTTCCTGCTTAAAGAAAAATTCCAATAGCAGTTGATCAGTGTCGATCAATTCCAATTTTTATTTCCTTCATTTATCTGAGTGTTCCCCGAACCAAGCGTTTGTTGCTTAGAAAGAAAAGCAAAAATAGATGACATGGACTTCTCTGTGATGGGTACCTCAAGAAGCAAGTAGGCAGGTTATGGCACTTCTCCATTCCCAGTCACAGAGATAACAAATGGTAGTTCGCAATTTTCAAACCATTCATACAGCAGCAGTTAGAAAATTAAACAAAGAAATCACTATCATGCTTGATTAACTACATCATCACAAACAAATAAAGCATTGAAAGTTATCAGCATGGGGACCTTTTCTCTGACCTATCAACATGAAGAAATTGCTTCTTCACCATATAAAATCAAATACAGTAATCACACACAAATACTAAGGTATCTTATGAGCAAGGTGTTTGTAAACTATGTTCTTAATCTTTTTAATTTACTTTTGTAAACTTGGTCGTCTCATCTAAAACCAAATAAATTGAAAATTACAAACTAATATAACAAGTACTTCCGTTATGCTTTGAATAAAATACAACCATTTCAACCAACAAAAAATGTAGGTGATTCGTGAGTTTTCAGGGCTCAGATGCTGGTCCCTACATTTAAATGAGCACACTACGAGATTTCTAAAGAAATTAACAAATATATTTTTTTTATAAGTAAAAATTAACAAATATCTATATCTGAAACTATAGTTCCCGTAAATCTACACATTGCAGTATATCTCAAACCATCATCAAGAATTTTAGAGAGAAAGAGGGAGAATCATTGGATTAAACGGTGTGAGCAATCATATTATTCCTTCAATCGTATTATTCATCGCGTAGATCCTGTGCATTGAAGGAATAAATGGAGGTACAAACCCTAGATTTTGAGATCGACTTCAGAGATCGACTACAACATTCAATCCAGAGATCGACTACTTTCAGTAAATTAGGGGCAAAATTACAAATTTCTATATATGAACAATAGATTAAGAAGATTATTCATGAAAATATATGAAAATACTTTTTCCAGTTTCCGCAGATCTCTAGACTTCGGTATGGTCTGGAGTGCCACCGTCCCGGGACTGGAACAACAAGTTGCGGGACTGGAACAAAGGCTCACGGGACTGAGATGTGAGAAATCGTATTGGGGGGACTAAAGTGCTCGCCAGTTAAGAGGATAAAGGGAGGGGGGAGATGGATTTATTTGGGAGAAATCACAATGAGGGCGAATGAAGGGAGGGGGAAATCACAGAGAAATTAATGAAAACAAAGAAGACGCCACCGTCACAGGACTGGAAGCTTCACTGCTTGGGGACTTCGTCTTCTGTCGGGCTGAGGTCGAAGGTGCTTAGGGTTGGGGGTGCGGACTGGAAGCTTCGCATGCTTGTGAATTGATCCCGGGCTTCCGTCGGGCTTGAGGTTGAAGACGAACTGTGCTTTGTATCTAGGGGGTCGGGAACTGGGGGGGGTGGGGGAGAGGATGAGAGCTCAAAGAAAATCTCAAACGAGTAAGAGAGGAATGAGCCACAGGAGGGAAAAAAAAAGAATTAATCTTTGCATCAGCCCCTGTTGGGGGAGCAGCCAGCACACACTCTATGTGTCATCATCTAAACCACTCACATGAATTTAAATCAACGACCATGAGAGAAAGCAGATGAGAAACATGTTAGTGTGCTATGCATCAGCCGTGAACAGGGGCTGATGCATAGCAGGACTCAAAAAAAAATTGGTGACACGTAAGGTGTGCTCTTGGCTAATGCCGCACAGTGGGCTGATGCCAAGAGTTTTCCTTCCTCTAGATTTCTATGATAAATGGTGGTCTTAAATTCGAATGAATTTCTTCTGTATTTTGGATCCCCACACACACAGTACCTACCTCAAATATTTTGCATGTACATTAATGAAAGGCAGTGTGAACAAGATGAGTAGTGTCAATCACTTAAGAAAATACATATCTTTCTCCTAAACTTACATATCAGAGCTGAGTTGTTTTTTTTGTTTTTTTATTATATTTTCGTGTTGACTTTAAATGTGTGTATTTTCTATCTTGACTCAATGGCTATAAATGTTGTTTGTTTGGTGAGAATCCATTGTATCACGTTACTCTGAACAATCCACATTCACATGGTCAAAGGTTATAAATGTTTCTTCTCGATGGAATGATGGATTGAGGGACCATGAAGTGAAAGGAGGAGGAACTTAGAGGCTGTTTCTCCATTTGACAAGAGCTTCTGCTTGAGTTGCTGGTGATGCTGTGATGCTCTGTGAAAGCAAGAAGAGTAAGAGAATGTTAAGGATAAGAGGAGGCGGCTTGGTATCTCTGTTTTCATGCCTAGTTTTTTACTCTTACATGCAATGTTTTTTTATCTGGATTTGATCTCTTATAGCATACAGTCAGAATGAGGGGGAGAGAGAGTGAAAAAAACAGAGCCAGAAAATGCCATTGGTATAATACCTCCATTAAACTATTTATCGAATAATAATGTTCAACTTAGACGTCTCCTTGTCACTTTCATGTGTGTTTTATTCAAAAAGGCAAGAAAACTTTAACTATTACTACTTCTCTCAGAGTTTTTTTTTTTTTTTTACTCCTACTAAAGTCTCACTGTAATGAAAATGCACTTGAGTTTGACTCTATTGATGATTGATGATTGTTCAACAATTAATAAATAATGTAACAGTGTCACATGTCAAGTTGTCTAGCCTGGTTTGTTTTCGGGGATAAACCGAAAACTTTCAAAACAGTTTTTGTACGGATAGATAGTTTCCAAAACAAACACAATATTATTCCGGAGTTTTCATCTCAGTCGGTTTCTCTCTTGTCTCGATACTGTTGAGACAGTTCTATCACCGACGCCTACTGACAGTTCACTTCTTGAACTTTCAAAACAGTTTTCGTATGAATAGCTCTATCACCAACGCTACTGACACTTCACTTCCAAAACTTTCAAAACAATTTTCGTACGAATAGCCCAGCAGCACCTGCTGCACGTCATTTTCTACATTATAAAATAATATAAGTACACATGGGTCCCACTATTATAAATACTATAAAAAAAATCAAACTAATCTCATCTCATCTCTATAAACAAATATACATATCATCTTATCTCATCTATACTCAACATATGTCAATACTATTCACACATCTCAAAAAATTTCATTTCATCTACAAAAACAAACGAGGCGTGCTAGCATTACAATTCCTTAAGATTGCTATGATAAATAGTGGTCTTAGATTCGAATGAACGAATTTCTTCTGTATCTTGGGTCCCCAGTCCCCACACAGTACCTACTCCTGTTTCAGTCAAATATTTTGCATATACATGGATGAAGACAGTGTGAACAAGATGAGTAATGTCAACAATCACATCAGAAACTACATATCTTTTTCCTAAACTTACATTTAGGGCTGCACACGGTCTGGTCTGGTCTGGTCCGGCAATGGACCGGAAGTTTTCAGTCCATCAATTGGACAGGACCAGACCGGACCGAACACCCAAGGGGACCGGACCGGATCGGTAGCTTTCGGTCCGGTCCGGTCCATTCGGTCCGGCCTCTTATAAATCAATTAATAAAAAAAATTATTTACAATACTAAATTAAACTAAGTGACTTATTAATGTGGATTATATAACAAACTCAATAAAAAAATATTTTATATGG
>QEOT01004130.1:540885-564216 GCA_003123785.1 Pterocarya stenoptera
TAATTATATATAAAAAAATATAAAAAATATATAGAATATATTCGGTCCGGTCCGGTCCGAAAAACAGCCGGACCGTGGACCGGACCGAATTCATTCGGTCCAAAAAAAATTGGACCGGACCGGACCGGACCAAATTAGGTCCGGTCCGGTTTTTTCGGTCCGGACCGACAAATGCTCACCCCTACTTATATTTCAGAGCTGAGTTGTTGTCTTCTTGTTTTTTTATTATATTTTCATGCGACTTTAAATGTGTGTATTTTCTATCTTGACCTAATGGCTATAAATGTTCTTTATTTGGTGAGAATCCATTCTATCACGTTAGACCATTAGTATTGGTTTGATCAAATGTATCTTTAAAATTTAATCAATATCATACATTTTTATATTTATCTATTCTATTTAAATTCAATTCTCACATTGAATTAATTATTTACTCTCTATATAATAATAAAATATTATTAAATTAATAATTTTTTTATTTAATTTATTTGTATCACATTTTATAATTCTACCAATTTAATATTAATAATAATTATATTCTAATTAAATTAATATTAAAATAATCATATTTTTTAAAGTCATTTAATGCTAATAACAAAAAATATTTGATTAAATTCATCAAAAATTTTATCTAAATTTCTTAATTACAAACCAAATAGTATTTTTATTAGAGTGAGAAATTATTATTTTAACTTTTGGTGAATCAATTTGGTTCTTCAAATTTAGCTAATCACTGTAGCAGAAATTCAAATTGTTTTAGAGATGTCCAATCTAATGTGGGATCTTTTTAGTACAAATTATCTAAATTTTAGCCAACCTTCAACTTTGCCCAAGCCAATGCCAGTGCTCTTACTCTGAACAATCCACATTCACATCGTCAAAGGTTATAAATGTTTCTTCTAGATGGATGGATCGGTTTTTTATCCCTTCTCTATAATACAGTAAATATGATTTATTTTTTAAAAACTACTTCTCTTTTTTAACTAATTTACTTTTCTATAGAATTTTTTTTTTTATTTTATCCAATTCCGTCAAGTGTAAAGAAACTTCCCGTTTAAAACTTTTGAGTCTCATGGGAAGTTTAATAGAAACTTACTTTAAAATATTATTTTAAAATATTATTATTGTTTTGAAATTTGAAAATGTTGAATTAGGATATGAAAAGTTTGAATTGTCTAATATATTTTGTGTGAAAGTTTGAAAAAGTTGTAATAATGAGATGAAATAAGAATTTTATGTCTCATCACATGCCCCAATCATACCCTCAGATCTAAGGTTTTAGGATTCTTCGGCTTTAAGAAAGGATTTTGAATAAGGATCAAGGTTTTAGATTTTGTGTATTTTAACTTATAAGTTTGATCAAATGCTAAGGTTTAGATTCTGCAGGCTTTAGTATGAGTTGGTCAAATATAAGGTTGTTAACGGAGTGGAGGTAGAAACCGATTCATTACTGGTAGTCAAGTGGATATGTGGTGCCAAATGTGGAGTGTGGTACTTGGAAGACTATTGAGATGAAGTTTTGAACATTTCCAGAGTAGAGGGTCACTCGATCCAGCATGTTCTCCGTGAAGGAAACGCCCCAGCCGATTACTTGGCGAAACTTGGTGCGCAAGGTTATTATGAAGTCTGGGTCAACCTAATGCAATTGCCCAGAAAACTCAGAGGCCTCATTCGAACAGACAAGCTCAATCTTCCTTATTTGCGCTTCCGTTAGTTAAAGTCGTGTCCCTTGTCATGGTTTATTAGTGGTGTCCCTTGTAATTCATTCAAAGTCTTTTAAGTGTGCTCTGGTAAGCATGGGTCCTGTATGCATGGTTTGTCCTCCACCAAAAGTGGGGACTCTTCTAATAAATTGGAGGTGCAGTCCTCGTTAAAAAATAATAATAATAAATAAAAAATAAATAAAAAAAGGTTGTTGATCTTGCAGACTTTAAGAAATGATTTTTTTTATGAGATTTATGATTTTAGATTCTGCAAACATTAAGAGGTATTGTTGATAATATTTTAAGGTTTGAGTTTTTGGACATTAAAAAAAATTCCTTTGAGATTTAAGGTTTTAGATTATGTAGATCTTAAGAAACTTTTAATAAGATTTGAGATTATAGTTTGTTAGATTTTAGGAAATGATTCTGGTGAGATCTTAGTGTATAGATTTGTAAACTATAGGACATGATTTTTGTCATATCTAAGGATAAAGGTACAACAAGCCGTTGAAAGTGATGTAATTGTTTTGATAGGTTGATGGATACGAGGTCAAGCTATGTGGAATATTGGATTGGGTAGATTAGCCTTTATTCAAGTTTGTTTCAATTATGACTTGGGTGGACTTTAATGGTGGTTACAACTTTAAATACAAGTTGGAATCATGGAGATGAGTTCTTTTTAGTATATGTTGCCGGGATGAATTTTTAGGTCCGTTCAGAGAGTATCTAAGAGATAAGTGAGGGTGCATGGTTTTAGTAAACAGGAAGTTTATTTGTTATCAAAGAGTAATAAGAGTAATCTTGATAGGTGCTTAAATGGGCTAGGCTCCGCGTTGATGTATTGATGACCCCTAATTTTAGACATCTTGACGAAATTATCAGAATGCGTAACAAAAGCGTTGTTCTTGGCAATACGAGGGTTGAGAGTAAAATTTATAACGATTACCTAGGACTTAAATCTCGAGATCCTAGATTTCAAGTTTGATGATTTTAAGAACGAGAGATTATTAGAGATTCCGAGGTTGAAGATAGTGGAAGTAGAAAGCTTGGATAGGTGGCATTGAGGAAGTGACGGTGAAATTATTGGAGTGTGCAAATGAAGTTTGGCATGATGTCATAATGAAAGCTTGTCACTTTCATGTGTGTTTTATTCAAAAAGGCAAGAAAACTAGCTATTACTACTTCTCTCAGAGTATTTTTTTTTTTTAACTCCTAAAGTCTCACTGTAATGGAAGGTGAGATTGAATTAAGGGGTATTTTGCACCCATTTAGAACCCATCAGATCTCTTTCTATTTTCATTTTTCTGATTTGGGTCGAAGAAACCAAACCAGAACTTGATGTAGGAAGATATGTTGGGGCAAATTTAAATATATTATAGTTGGACTATAATATGCTGATTAATATTATCATGAGAGGGCCATGTGAGGATGCAGCTTTATTCCTTGGATTTGTAACAAGGAATCTCAGTCTGGCTGGATACACACTTTGTAAGCAAGCACTCTATATGGAAAGTTATGGATAAGTTCGTTTTTTTGACTAAAATGCAAGAGATTTACATCCAGAAGGATGGCAGCCATGCCCCCTTATTTCCCACTTCTGCAATCTGCAACTCAGCATGCCTTTATGGTCTTTGCTAAATTTTCTTTCTTATGTAATGAAAAAGCACTTCAGTTAAACTCCATTGATGATTGTTCAACAATTAATAAATAATGTAACAGTGTTACATGTCAAGGTGTCTTAGATGTCATGCTGCTAGAATTACAATATATATATATATATGGATAAATCTACTTAGCCTCCACTGTTTTCTCTACATCGCACGAAATTACGTGTTTTAATTTTTTTTTCTTTCTTTTAAAATTCCGTGCCCCCTCCGTCACTTTCCCAATCTCCCCCCGATCTCCTCTTTCCCCTCGCCCACCCCATTTTCCCATTAGTAACTAGATTATCTCTTTTCCCATACGCCCTCCCACCCCTCCCATATTCCCGTACGCCCCATGAACTGCAAACCAGCGCGAATCTGGCCCCTCTTCCTACCGATGCGAATGGTAAATGTGTAAATGTTACTTATTTTTTAGAAGGAATTTTCTGACCTGCAAGTTACTTATTTTCTTACCCTCGGCAACAAGTTTTTCCTGGATAGTTGCAATAACACATGTAAAAATGGATAGTTTTAACCCACCACATGCGGTTTACTTGCAAAAAATAAATGCATGCCCTGCAAATTCATTCATGCTAATTAGCAAGCTTCTACCCAAAAAATCTGGCCTAATTTTTCTGCACAAAATTTCCTAATTTAACATATACGAAATGTGCCAGGGGTAGGAACCGGGGGGCGACTAACGAGAGAAAGGGAGGGGAACATGTTTTGGAGGGCGGGCGGGAAGGGAACGAGAAATTAAAAAAAAATGTCAGAAATTAGTGCGTTGTAAAAAAAATTGGGAGGCTGTGTAGCTTCACTCTATATATATATATATATATATTAAAAATCATGATTTTTAAAAGCCCAAAATAACTTTTTTTTTAAAAAAAAAAGATTTAAAATAAAAACCCTTGAAAGATTTTAAGAGATTTCATAGTTTTATAATTATTTATGATTTTTTAAATTATTTTCAGGATTTTTTTTTAATTTCGTGATGTGACGGCTGTGGCAAACTCTGGAGCTGCATGTGGCAACGGTCATTGAATCATTCCTTTAGATTTCTATGACAAATAGTGGTCTTAAATTCTGAATGAATTTCTTCTGCATTTTGGGTCCCCACACACACAGTGCCTACCTCTTTCAGTCAAATATTTTGCATGGCGGCAGCACTAGGGCCGGGAGCCACCACTAGTGATAGAATTTTTTATTTTTTATTTCTATATAGATATATTTTAATATTTTTAAATATTTTTTTAAAAAATATGATATTATTTAAAAATTTATTTTTAATCATTAAGTTAAAATAAATAAATAATAAGAACGAGAGCTAGCAGTAGTAACCACTAGTGAGACATCTATCATTTCCCTTTGTATGGACATAAATAGTGCATGTGAACAAGACGAGTAGTGTCAATCACTTAAAATACATATCTTTTTCCTAAGAGATGTGCTAGGTATAGTCTGCATAGGGAGACCCCGTGTACACTATTATTTGTCGTTTGTCCATATCATCATAGTTGAAAGACCAAATTGACCTCTCTCCTCCCAAAATGACCTGCTAGCATTGCACGAAGAGAAGAACGACCGAATTCAAAATCTTGAAATCGTGCTGCCGCCATCCAGCCTGCGTAACCCATATTTTTTTGTCTCCACCACCAGCGTCATTCTCATCTCTTCCACCACCATCAGCCGGTAAAGTTGACCCAAAGCAAAAGAGAAAATTGTTTTGCTGTTATCAGCCCCGCGCGACCCAGTTTTTTTTTTTCTTCTCCACCACCGGCGTTGTGCTCAACTTCTCTACCATCATCAGCCAGTAAAGTCAACCCAAATAAAACTAGAAAAATCAAGACCTCTACCACCCCGATAAGAGACCTCTACACCACTCCAGATCACCTCCTCCATTAAAGATGTAAATAATCAGCAAGCATACCAAATTACATAACAGAGAAAAAAATGAAGATTAAAGAACCAAGGGTTTTAATAAATCAACATTACCATATCCACATTACCCTAACAGAGGAAACATTGCCATAAAAAAAAAAAATACCATAACAAAAATGCCATAAATCAACCTCTCTCACGTACGGAGTGGGATTAGGGCTTAGATGAAGTGAAGTTAGAGCTGGGCTCAGACGAAATTGCTCTCTTGCCACGGAAGCAGATCCTCCACCACCTCGCACAATGATGTCCTCGTTTGTTTCATACGGAGTAAGAAATTTCATCTTCGGGACAAAGCTTCGGTCTGCACAAATCATGAAGAGAGACCCAAAGCACAATCTCCGAAGGGGAGAGCCAGAGCCATCTATTGTGAAAGAGCAATGAAAAGCCAAATAAAACAAGACAACGTCATAAGCTTAGTTTAATAAAACAGATCATTTTTGCCACGTTTGTCGTGCACGCCCAGACCTCTGATATGGGATTGCGTAAAGAATTTCTCTTTTCGTAAACTTACATATCAGAGCTGAGTTGTTGTTTTTTGTTTTCTTATTATATTTTCATGTCGACTTTAAGGTTATGTTTGAATGTTTAATTGAGTTGAGTTGAATTAAGTTGTGATAATAAAATATTATTAGAATATTATTTTTTAATATTATTATTATTTTGATATTCAAAAAAATTGAATTATTTATTACATTTTATGTTAGAATTTAAAAAAATTATAATAATGAATTGAGATCCAAACATATCATGAGTGGTTTGGATTCAGAGATGAGTTGAGATGGTTTGTGAATAGTAAAAAATAATATTTTTTAATATTAATATTATTTTAAGATTTGAAAAAGTTGAATTATTTATTATATTTGTGTGAGAATTTGAAAAAATTATTTTGAAATTTGAAAAAGTTGAATTGTTTATTATATTTTTATGTGAAAATTTGAAAAGATTCTTTTTAGATTTAAAAAAATATATATTATTATATTTTGTGTAGGAATTTAAAAAAATTGTAATGATAAATATGAGATGAGATGAGATGTGTGTATTTTCTACCTTGATTGAATGGCTATAAATGTTGTTTGTTTGGTGAGAATCCATTGTATCACGTTACTCTAAACAATCCACATTCACATCGTCAAAGGTTATAAATGTTTCTTCTCGATGGATTGATGGGATTTTTATCCCTTCTCTATGTTACTGTAAATATTATTTATTTTTTTAACTAATTTACTTTTGTTTTAAATTCGTCATATTAATCAGTGCGACAAAAGATGATAAGGCTTAAAAATATATATATTTATATATAAATATATATTGAAACTCTAATGAGTCATAACGAATACTAGAATATTTGCAAAGGCAATTACACATTACAAACAGGAAAAGAGAAAAAAAAAAAAATCACTTTCAATGGGCGCAGGCTTCAAATTATTCTCTAACAAACATAGAAAATATCTTTTTTTTTTTTTTTATCCAATTTCGTGAAGTGCAAAGAAACTTCCCATTTAAGACTTTTGAGTATCATGGGAAGTTTAATAGAAACTTTCTTTGCACGTACACAGTTTCCAATTTCCTCAAACTTTTATTAGATTGAAAGGCTGAAGAAACGACTTCACGCACAAGCGCTTAAAGTCTAATGGGACTACCAAAGTGAGTCCCAACAATCTAGGCCAGGTTGGAATTTAAACTCTAACCTATCGAGGGAAAGTTGGAGGGTGTGTTTAATGCCTTTATCATGCATCAGCTACTATTTACTCTCACACTCTACACCTATAACTTTTTTATAGGATTTATGGATATTTTTCATAGGAAAAATTCTATTCATCATCCTCACAAACCACACACCATACTTTTTTTTTTTATCTTATCAAATGTATGGTATATAGATAATAAGTAGAAGAATTCAATAAGCTTAAAAAGAATAAAACCTAAAAACAAAATTTAAAAAGTGTGGTGTGTAGTATATGGGAATAATGAGTAGCATAGGGTATGGAAATATTTTTCATATAATATGGGGTGGTGAATAATAGCTAATGAGAAGAATTTTTCTTGATTCTTCTAACATGTATATTCAAGGAGAGTCTTTGTTACAAAGTTCAGAATTTGCCAATGTTCATCAATTCCAAATCCTCCTCTAACTATGCACTACCATGCAAGACAAAGAAAAGTTACTTGGAATCATGTGGTTTTATAGCAGGACATATGTCCTGTTGGTGAGTTACAGGATGAAAGCTGAATCCAACAATTATTGAGCTTAATAGCGTAAATTATTGAGCTTGGACCTGAGCAACGACAACCTAGTAGATTTATTAAATGAAAAAAATGTTCTTTGCAATTAACTTAACAATGACGGCTCAAACCACTCCCCACCCCCCCCCCCCCCCCNAAACTGGTATTATACTTGTGGCCTTAACCTCAAGGTACAGTAATCGCATTCTCTAGTGCTACTTAGAATGGAAAGAAAAATATTGTACAATTAATCCATGGCCTAGCTATAGCTCTGCAAACCTAAACCACAGCTACACTTCTTTAATGCCACTTCGGTTTATTTCTTCAGGGCTGGTAAGCTTGCTAATGGTGATGGTGTCAAAAGGCTCAGAAATGCAAGCTTGTGTTCGACCTGACAGTTCTTTTTCCACTAAACGCATGGGAGGCCTTGAATCTGGATTGTCACGCACACATAGTAAAGCTCTGGTCACTACAAACACTACAGCCTCTGCTATTTTGCCTGTCGGTGTTGGGAGTCCTTGGTCCAGCACATCCTTCAACAAAAATTCTGTGCTGTCTGAAACTGGTTGGGATGATGACAGGGAAGCTAGGAGCTCCCTTGGATGCCTTCCCATCATAACTTCTAATGCCACCACTCCGAAGCTATAAACATCGCATTTATCCGTTACTCGCATGGTGAGAGCAAGCTCTGCACATCCATGACATAACATTATCAACCTTTTAATTAAAAAACTGTCTCAATAGATGTTGTAGTTAATTAATTGCCTAAAATGAGCAGAAGAAAAAAGCAGGTGTTAGATTGTTTGCTTACCTGGAGCCATGTAGCCATAAGACCCGGCAATTGTTGTCCAGTTAGTTGTATCTGGGTTTAGCAATCTTGCAATGCCAAAATCTGAGAGCCTTGGTTCGAACTCTGACTCGAGTAATATGTTATTTACAGTTATGTCTCGGTGCAAAATTGGTGGAGAGCAATCATGGTGCAGGTAAGAAACTGCATGAGCCAAACCCCGCACAATTCTCACCCTTGTAACCCAATCAAGCTTCACTTTCCCTTCCACCCCATACAACACATTTCCTAAGCTGCCTCTCTCCACATATTCGTAAACCAAGTACATGCACCCTCTAATGGAACAGAACCCGTAAAGCTTGATGATATTCCGGTGCCTAACTTCAGTTAACATGCGAATCTCGTTCTCAAAAGTCTGGCGACTGGCTGCCGGAATGTCACTGGAGTCTGACATGTTAAGCCTTTTAACTGCAACAATTTGACCGGTTGACAATGATGCTTTGTATACGCTTCCAAATCCACCTTTTCCAATGCAGTACTTGTCGTTGAAGTCCTCTGTGGCCTTCACAATATCTTGGAATGTGAATTTACCTTCTCTTTCCCATATCATAGACTCCACCTTCTCATCAAAGTCTTCAACTCTTTTGCTTTCATCATCGAGGAGTTTGGTTTTCCGATAACATATTATGAGTCCGGCAACTATGATAGCAAGGAATAACAGGCCACATACCGGAATGAGGACAACTAGTAGAACCGTCTTAGAATCCTTTTTCTTTTTGGAATCTGAGTAACAAGAATTCAGCCCTTCTGCATTTCCACACAAGCCTGAGTTTCCAACATAAGCTTTTGCGGGTGCCTCTTCAAAAACTTTACTTGTTGGGATCTGACCTGCTAGCTTATTGTAAGAAAAATCAATGGAGCTGTTGCGTAGACTAACCATGCTGGATAATGATGCTGGGATTTCTCCTGAGAGTTGGTTATGTGAAACATTAAGACTCTCCAATGTCGAAAGCTTTGCAAGGTTTTGAGGGATTGTTCCTGAGAGTGAATTGCTGCTGAGGTCCAACAAGTACTGCAATGAAATTAAGTTACCAAGCTCGGGTGGTATTTCACCTGATAGGTTGTTGTTGCTCAGGTCCAAGCTCAATAATTTTTCACAATTAGCAAGCTCTCTGGGTATGTTCCCACTCAATTTGTTCTCAGACAAATCAAGTTCCTTAAGCTCACTCAAATTGCCAAGACTCGGAGGAATCTCTCCTGTCAAATCATTCCTACTCAGATTGAGCTTGTATAGCAGACTTAGATTTCTCAGTTCACTTGGAACATTCCCGGACAAGCTGTTGGAGCTCAAACTTAAAATTTGCAATTTAGTCAACTTCGCAAGCTCAACTGGGATCTTGCCTGAAATTCTGTTTCTGTCAATCTGTAAATTAGAGAGAGATGTAAATTCTCCCCACTCTGGTGAGATTTGACCAATAAACTGATTGTCACTAAGCCCAATGAAATAAAGATTTGGAGAAACTCCAAATGCATTTGTAATGTCTCCATTGAATCGGTTCCGTTCAAAACGTGCTCTACTTAGTTGTGAACAATTTTTGAAGCACTCTGGCAATGGCCCGGTGAAGTTGTTGTCGTTCACGGTGATATCATGAAGAGCAAAGCCGCTACACAATTCAGGTGGCAGGTCTCCAGAGAAGCTGTTGTTGGAAAAGCTAACACTAACCAGAGAAGGACTATACTTCCCAAAGTCACTTGGAATAGTGCCCGAGAAGTTGTTGGTGAAAAGAGATATCGACTGTAAACTAATGAGGCCAGAAATGGTGTCCGGCAACTCCCCAGAGATTTGGTTAGCACTGAGATCAATTGATTCCAGCGATGTCATATTTCCAATCTCCGGTGATATTGTGCCACTGAGATTATTGTTGAAAAGCTGCAACTTTTTAAGATTTGTGAGGCTCCACAGTGTTAGAGGAATGGGACCGGAGAGTTGGTTTGTTGAAAGGTCCAACTCCACTAAATCTTTCAAGTTCCCAACCTCCGAGGGAATTGAGCCAGAGAGTTTATTGTTATACAGATAAAGGTATGTGAGCTTGGTCAATAGGCCTATTTGTGGATGAATTTCTCCAGTGAAATTATTGTTCTGAATCTGCAACGAGATCAGCTCGGTCCAACTGGATAGAAAATAAGGTGAGATCTCACCAGAAAGTGAATTATCAGATAAACCCAAATTGGTAATGCCTGTCAAGTTGGTCAAGGATAAAGGCAATTCGCCGGTCAATGAATTTATGGCCAGTGCCAAGAAGGTGAGGTTTGTACAAAAACCAAGCTCAAAAGGTATAGACGAATTCAAGGCATTGCTTCCAAGATCAAGCTGCCAGAGCTCCCTGAGCTGGCCTATTGAAGAAGGAATTGTCCCTTCCAATGAATTATTGTACAATTCTATCTTTTGCAGTTTCGACATCGAACCGATATCTTCAGGGATGAGACCGCTGAACTGGTTTCGTCCTAGAAGAAGATGTTTGAGCTTGGAAAGCTGGGGAAAGTTTGGTGACAGTGGCCCTTGGAATAAATTATCAGTAAGATTAAGGTATTCGAGCTTGCCCAGACTGGAAAATAGCATTTCTGGTATTGATCCATTGAACTTATTCAGGGATAAGTCCAAGAATGTCAAGTTCTGACAATCAATTATGTATCCCGGGAATCCGGAATGGATTTCATTGAAAGAAAAGCTAAGATGGGTCAACAAAGGCATGGCCAAAAATCTGGACCAGTCAGGATCGACTAAGTAGTTTGAACCAAGGTCTAAGTACCATACCTTTTGAAGATTGTTCAACTGATAAGGGACTGTACCATTCAGAAAGTTGCTGAAGAAACTTAGGTACCGAAGCTCCGTTAACCGGCCTATCTCCGGAGGTATTTTGTTGTCGAAGTAGTTTAGGCCCAAGTCCAAGTAAGTGAGCTTGGAGAGGTTTCCAATGGCGGGTGGTATTGATCCACTGAGATTGTTGTTGCTAAGATCAAAGCGTGTGAGGTTAAGAAATGGAGTGAAATTGAATTGGAGAAGGGTTCCATTGAGGTTGGTGCTGGAGAGGTTTATCTCTGAGACAGTTTCCGATGAGTCGCAGACAATGCTTGTCCAATTGCAGAGGTTGTTGAGGTTGGTGAGGGACCATGAAGTGAAAGGAGGAGGAACTGAGAGGCTGTTTCTCCATTTGACAAGAGCTTCTGCTTGAGTTGCTGGTGATGCTGTGATGCTCTGTGAAAGCAAGACGAGCAAGAGAATGTTAAAGATAAGAGGAGGCGGCTTGGTATCTGTTTCCATGCCTAGTTTTTGACTATCACATGCAATGTTTTTGATCTGGGTTTGATCTCTTATAGCATACAGTCAGAATGAGAGGGGGGGAGAGACTGAAAAACAGAGCCAGAAAATGCCATTGGTATCCGACCTCCATTAAACTATTATCGAATAATAATGTTCAACTTAGACGGCTCCTTGTCACTTTCATGTGTGTTTCATTCAAAAAGGCAATAAAACTTTAACTATTACGACTTCTCTCAGTATTTTTGTTTTTTAACTCCAAAAGTCTCACTGTAGTGGAAGTTGAGATTGAATTAAGGGGCATTTTGAACCCATTTAGAACCCATCGGGCCATCAGATCTCTTTCTATTGTCATTTTTCTGGTTTGGGTCAAAGAAACCAAACCAGAACTCGATGTAGGAAGATATGTTGGGGCAAATTTAAATATATTATAGTTGGACTATTATAATATTCTGATCAATATTATTATGAGAGGGCCATGTGAGGATACAGCTTTATTCCTTGGATTTGTAACAAGGAATGTCAATCTGGCTGGATACACACTTTGTAAGCAAGCACTCTATATGGAAAGTTATGGATAAGTTCGTTTTTTTTTTACTAAAATGCAAGAAATTTACATCCAAAGGATGGCAGCCATGCCCCCTCATTCCCCACTTTTGCAGTCTGCAACTCAGCATGCCTTTATGGTCTTTGCTAAATTTTGTTTCTTAGTTGTAAAGGGTTTTCACAAGAAGATTTATTATACGTCAATTATTATTTACTCTCTCGTTCTATACGTATAATATTTTTATAAGATGTAAAAATATTTTTCATAAAATATAAAGATATTTTCATAAAATATAAAGATATTTTCATAAAATATCTCATGAGAGGCCGTGAATAATGACTTATGCGAAATGTGGGGCTGTGAACAGTGATTTATGAGAGAATTTTTTTTTCACAAAATGGTGTTGTATGTAATGAAAAGGCGCGTGAGTTGACTCTATTAATGATTGTTCAACGATTAATAAATAATGTAACAGTGTCACATGTCAAGTTGTCTTAGATGCCGTGCAGCTAGCATTACAAAATATAAATATAAATATATATATATATATTAAAGAAACTATGATTTTTTAAAAGCCAAAAGGCCTCTTTTTTCAACCAAAAAATTAAAATTAAAAATAAAAACTCTTTGAGAGATTTTAAAAGACTTCATAGTTTTATAATTATTTACGATTTTTAAAAGTATTTTCAGGATTTTTTATTTTTTAATTTCGTGAAGTGAGGGATGTGGCAAACTTAAGAGTTGAGTGTGACAATGACCATTCGTTTAGTTTTCTATGATAAATAGTGATCTTAGATTCGAATGAATGGATTTCTTCTGTATTTTGGGTCCCCACACGGTACCAACTCCTGTTTCAGTCAATTACTTTGCATATACATGGATGAAGGCAGTGTCAATCACTTCAGAAAATACATATCTTTTTTCGAAACTTGCGTATCAGAGTGGTTGTCTTTTTGTTTTTTAATGCTATTTTCATGCTGACTTTAGTGATGGCCAAGTCGTTTCTTTGGTGAGAATCCATTGAATAAGGAACCATCTGACTCTGACAAAAAAGGCAACCCGGTGAAACAACATCCCACATTCACATCGTCAAAGTTATAAATGTTCCTTCTAGATAGATGGATCGGTTTTTTATCCCTTTTCTATGCTACCGTAAATATTATTTATTTTTTAACTAATTTACTTTTCTATAGATTTTTTTTTTTTTTAAATCCAATTCCTTCAAATGGAAAGAAACTTCCCATTTAAAACTTCTAACTCTCATGGGAAGTTTAATAGAAACTTTCTTTGCACACATCAAATTTTCAATCTCTTTCAAATTTTTGTTAGATCAAAAGACTGAAAAGACGACTTCGTGCACAAGCGCTTAAAAATGGTTTAATACTTATAAAAATATTCATAGGAGGCTGCCAAAGTGAAGCCCAACAACCTTGGCCAGGTTGGAATTTAAACTCTAACCTATCAAGGGAAAGTTGGAGGGTTATATTTAATGCTTTTATTATGCATAAGTTACTATTTACTCTCACACTTCACTCTTATAGTCTTTTCATATTGAGTGGGAGTGTTTTTCATAAGAAAAATTCTATTTATCATCCCCACACATTACATTTTTTTTTTTTTTTTATCTTATCAAATATGTGGTATATAGATAATGAGTAGAAAAATTTAATAAGTTTAAAAAAATAAATAAATAAATAAATAATTTTAAAAAAAAGTGTGGTATTTGATGTGTGGGGATAATGAGTAGCAAAAACTCTTTTTCTTTAATCAATGTTATGGTTCTTCTAACTTGAATGATGACAAGGAGAGAGTCTATGTTCCAAAGTTCAGAATTTGCCAATGTTCATCATTCCAAATCCTGCTCTACCTATGCCATGCAAGACAAAGAAAAGTTACTTGGAATCATGTGGCTTTATAACAGGAGATATGTCCTTGTTGGTGAGTTATATAGGATGAAAGCTGAACCCAAATTCTGGAAAATGATAAACATACAACACTTTTTACAAACTTTTGTACAACCTATTACTTTTGTAGTATCTTCATCAAGGAGAATGGCCATTCGACAATAAGTTACAACTCTAACAACACTGGTTGCTAGAATAAGCCACAGAGTAAGAGCTGCTCTCACACCTGCTTATCATCTATCACCAAAGTCTATCTAAACTTTTGTAGTATCATACCCATTTGTATTTTCATTTGCATCACTAACCTCAAAAAGATGTTGATCTACTTTCTCGCAATGGACTAAATACTTCATTTCAGGATTTCAACGTAGTAAACCAATGTAATGCATATATTCAGTGTAAAAACATCTTACTACTACAAAGATATATTGTCTGAAGCTTATGATTTTCAGCTCACACCACACCACACTGTACCACACAATATAGCAAATTGGGAGTCTTTCCTGGCAATGACAGTGAGATCCCAATAGCCAGGCGAGTTAAGCTAGGCTTGATAATGTAATATTTATTTTATACATATATTGTGAATGGAATGTACACATACAAACAACAACAAAACAAAACAAGAGAGAGAGCAGCTGCTGGAGTGTGAAACGGGAACTGGAGACACAACACTTAAAATACTCAAAAAAACCATATCACAAGCTTGTCTAAGATACACTTGGAGTACCAGAAGTGTAAGATTCAAGCAAAACCCCCCTTCAAAGCTCTATCCAATCTCGTTTCAAATGGGGTAGAGTGCCAATTCACTCTCTTATCCTGCATACACATCCATAAATATAATCAGAACCACACCATTAACTAATACAAAACTCCTGATTAGAAAAAAAAAAAAAAAAAAAACTAATACAAAACTCCCAAAAGCCTTACTTACACATGTACCTCTCTGTACTTGCTGGTCGTGATTGGTATTCCTTTGTAGGAAGAGGTAGAGCCAGAATCCTTGGCAGGGACAGTGTTGTGACTCCAGTAGGTCCCAACTGTGCCTATTATGGGCATCTCATCGGGACTTCGACTCGGAGACCTCCTTGGTGAAGAAGAAGCAGAAAATTGCTTGAGTTCTTCAACAGTTAATGCTCCTAAAATCGGTCTATCGTCTTGACACCTTGAAGAATTTGATCCTTGTAACATGCTTTTCTCGGGCGAAATGGTATTAAGACAGTTTGTGCTAGTCTTATTGACAGGCGTAGTCTCGGATGAAACCAACCAGTTTGAAAGGCTTGCATCAACTGTTATTTCTTGGTTCGACTTTTTAGATTGATCAGTTTTCGACCTGAAACTGAATGGTAATTCCTCAAAACTTGGATCCGTACCCAATGGAACACAGGGTTCTTGATTCGAGACAAAATTCTCTTTCTGAGGCTTTAATGGTTGCCCCCCTTTAGCCTTAACAGCTTTCCATTGTGTAAGATTTTCTACTGGGTTCAGCACAGGATGGACATAAACACTCCTATCTCGAGCATATGGGTTAGACCCAATTGGCTTCATTTCCCCATCTCGCAAAGCACATATTGACATAGGACTTTCAACCTCCTCGGTAAATATATGAGCTGCAGAAATTGTTCTTCTTGATTCCACAATTCTATCATCGTCATCATCCCCGTATAAACCGTTATCCTCGATTCCACTGTTATCGTCATCATAATCACAATCAAGATCACTATCCTCATTGTCTGGTTCTTCGTACTCATCATCGCTGTCCCTGCAATTTTGGTACCTATAATTTGGTGGATAAGTTCCTGAGCCTGACGTGATCGAGCTATCTTCTGAAGTGGACTTAGATTGGTTTGATTTTGCTACATTTTCCTCCCCTTTCTTCCCACCTCCTTCACTCTCCATTGAAAAATCCTGACTATCATTACATGAAACATGTTCATAGGTTTTGACATTGGAGTCAAATGTTACTTTCTTTCTGGCCCTGATGATCAACTCTTCCTCAACCTCATCCCTACGACCAAACACATCAGAATTTATATCAAAAATGAAAAAATAATAATATTTTCCTATCCAATAGTAACAATTGGAAAGCAGTAAAACCCAAACAGGTCTAGAATTTGATAACCAACCGGATTTGTAGAGTTTGTGGAACTGGGGTGGTGTTGGGATTTTGGGAGGCGCCCTGCGTCAAAGAAACAGTAGATTGCACAGGTTTGCAACTTCCAGTTCTCTGCAACAAATTTCAGAACTTAATTCAAATTTATTCACTAAAACAACAATCAACTTAAAGATCCCTTTGGCTGCTGGGATAACGTAGGAAATTAGAAAGAAACCAGGTTTTAAATCGTCAAGAGATTCAAAAGCGCAACATAAATGGCCCGTCCTATTTGAAAACAAAATAAAAAAGGTTAAGGCAGAACCTAGACGACGCAGTAACCAAAGCTTGAATATTAAAACAATTATCAATTGTAGCTCTGTTCGGCTGCTGAGAAAACCTAAGAAATAAGAAAGAAAACCAAAAATTGAAACTTCAAGAAACTGGCTAATACATACTCCACTGTTTTGAACTTTATTAACTTGACTATCGGAGCCTTATCACGAAAAAAGCAACAACAAAAACAGAAATGAAAGGAACAAAAAAGCTGCAAAATGCGGATGCCCTTCTTTCTTTCGTTTCAGGCATATTCTGAGGAACTAAACAAAAGATTCAACGGAAACAGTAATCAGAGCTGGAAAAACAAAACTTACTTGGTGATCACGAGGCCGAACCTTGTTCCGGCTCTGTTTCCTTCGTTTCCTCCCATCTTTAGAGGAACCAAAACAAGCAAGAAAGCAACCCATTCGAAAAAAAATCTACTTCCTCTCCCAAGGATTGGCTAAACGGGCTTTATATTCGCGCAGAGAAGGATCTTTGGCTACTGGGTTTTCATCGTCTCCAAGAAGCAGAGAGAAAGAGGAAGGGGGAGTAGGGAATCGGGGGAGACTCGTAGAGCGAGTGTGATTTTATTTTATTATTGGAAAAAAAGAAGGAAGTGACCGTTGGTAACCGAAGGGGCGGTAGGGACAAAACGGTCTTAAGCGATTTGAAACCAGTGCGAGAGGCAAAGCTTTTTCTAGGAATTGTCTTTTTTTGTATTTTATTTTATTATTATTGGGAGAAAGTGACCGTTGAGGCTTAGGATTCCTGATTGTGATCACTTCACAGCCTGTAAAATATGGATTTTTTTTTTCTAGACGTTAAATTCAGTAAAATCAAATTATTGATTTATATCTTTTTTTTCCTTCCTTTTCACTTGCATTTTACAAAATAAAACTTACAAAATTACCTTAGAATACTTTCTTGTGATTGTCAAATAATTTCGCAATATTTATATAAACAGTATTAATTATAAAAATTTACTATAAGTTAAGAATATCATTGATAGGGGTGGGCCCCGCTACCCTGCCTCCATTCGTCCCACCATGCATCTAGCCCCCTAGCGCGGGGGGAGGGCCCAACCCTCTCTGCAGTTCCCTAGCCTCACACTTATATATTTTATTATTTATACTTTATCTAAATATAGTAATATATATTAAGTAGAACTTTTACTTAATATTTTATGTAAATTATAGTGTAGTAAGGTGGTTCTTTTATAAATTGTCAAGGCAATACAAGAGTGCCACATTGCTTAAGTGTGAGATTTGAATTATGAAGACAATCTATAAAATGATTATCCTACTACACTACAATTTACATAAAATACGTATTAGCAAATTTTAAAATTATATAATTTTTAAATTATAATCATATTTACAAATTTAAATTTAAATTTAGGTCTAAAAATATGTTTTTGATCATTTTTTAATTCATGAATAATTTTTAAGCTTAATAGATTGTAATTGATTATTAAAATGGGAGGGAGGTAGCTGGTGAGGCGGGTTCGCCCAGCCAGCATACAGGGCGATAGTGAAAACCACACTCCCAACCCATGCGGAGAGAGGGCTACCCTACATCATATAGTGCGGTAGTATCCTAATAGTCGTCATGCATGCTGCGAGACTATCTAATAATCATTTTTCACTTCTTCCTTAAAGCTTTAATTATTAAAAGATATTTAAATCTTAAAATAAATCTATTTACAAACATGTTTATTAGCATATCAAATACGTCGAGACTGCCACGAGTCTGCTACAACAATTAGCATAAAAAGAGATTTGTACTTTGAAGTTTTTATGATTGACATGGACCACAATAAGCGGTTTGTTTATATGCATTCTAGATATAAAGTTTTAAAAAAAGAAAAAAAAAAGTGAAAATTATTATTTTTAAATAATATTTTCTTTACTTTTTGTTTAATTGAAAAATGGTATTTTGTCATCTTAGCATGGATAAACTTGTTCTCTTTAGGAAAAAATGGATTATCCGAATTGATATTTATTATTTAAGGGGTGATTGCAAATTAAGTAGTGCTTTAAAAGAGTTTTGTGTATTTCTAAATCAACTATTGTCAAAACAATAATAATGCGTATGGAATTATTTTGAGTAATATTATATATAATTATAATTTTATATATTATTTTATTTACAATACTCATTTTGTTAAAATTTTTTTTAGATTGCTACATGTACTTATTATTTTACTTACAACAATCATTTTGTTAGTTTTCTTTTAAATTAATTTTAAATATTATAATTTTCAGCATATCAATAATTGACATATAGATAAGTAAATTTTTTATAAATTTTTTTTAAAAAATTTAGTATTTTCTAATTATTCTACGGAAATAATTTATAGACTTTTAGAATGTGTAAGCATTCCATACTCTTTCTGAAGAACATATGGAAAACTCGAAACCTACCTCATTATTTGAGTTTTAAGTCTTATATAAAGTAAATTATTTTTATAATTTTAAGGTGTGTAAATTTCGGATAGTTTTAAATTACTCTATTTTTTTATTTCAAAATGATTATACAATTCTCTAAAACTATATGTAGCATTAATTTTATATAAATCCAATAATGAATTGCAATAATGATTTTGTATGTATAGAGTATAATCGGGGGAGAACCGAAAATTATAAACATAATAAAGGATAAAAAAAATTCTTCATTTTTTCAGATGCATAACTCGGCGTCGTTTTCAAACAAAACCCTAACAATCCCTTCCCTCCCCGATTTAGTCGGAGGAAGAGAGAGAGAGAGTGAGAGAGAGCTATGGATTCGGACGAAGGAAAGGTTTTCATAGGAGGAATAGCGTGGGACACGACCGAGGACACTCTGAGAGACTACTTCGGCCAGTATGGCCAGGTCTCCCAGGCCGTCATCATGCGTGACAAGCCCACCGGCCGCCCTCGTGGCTTCGGCTTCGTCGTCTTCTCCGAGCCTTCCGTCCTCGACAGTGTACTCCAGGATAGACACACCATCGATGGCCGTACGGTCAGCAGCCTCTCAACTCGAACAACTTCTTTCACATTGATTTCTTTGCTTTCTTTCCCTTTATTTGTCTGCTAACTTTTTCTTTTTAATTTCTGGGTCTTGTTTATTGTTTTTGTCAAGTCGAGTGGGTGTGGTGTGTCCTAATTTTAAATGTCCGTGAATATATATTGAAACATTTTGGTTTTCTGGGTTTTTGTCTGGTTACTGCTTAGATTTCACTGCTTTATTTCGTTCTCTCTTTGGTGTATAGTGCTCTATAACATTTGCTTTCATGTTAATTTCGATTGGTTTTTGTAGGATGTAATATTAGTTGCTTTTTTTTTTTTCCTCTGTTTATTGGATATAACGCATGGTTTTCAGTATTTTTATGTGCTGCTTGGCTGTTACGGAGTTTAGGTTTCTGGGGCTTGATCGGAGTTGTGTTTCGTTTAACAAAACCGTAGTTCGTATTTTTTCCTTTTAAAAAAACGTTCGTGATATTTCCTGTGGCAATATAAAAAACTAAAAGCATATCACCCAATTGTTAAGGGACTCCATTAAAGGCTAATAGAATATTCCGTTTCCATGGTTTGAGGGGGTAACTTTTTGCACTTCCTTGAGTTTATGAATTTATGGTCACTGCAATGAATATTACCAGCAACGCTCCTTGTATTGTTTTTCTTTATCAGAAATGCCCATCTCTCAAAGAACAATACGCTTATATATATAATTGGTTAGTTATTCATATTTATTTTTATAAGAAGATATTTTATTGACATAGAAATAGGCATAGCCCCCATGTACATAGGAAGTATACATGTGATTACACCTAGTTAGGAACTAGAAATGGGTACAAGGAAATCATGGAGGCTTAGACCATTTAAGTCTATACCAATGGCCCACATAAATAAAGTCTTCCAAGAAAAAACTCTTAAAACTCTTCCAAGGTGCGCTTACAATCCTCAAAATTTCTATCATTTCTTTCACTCCAGATGCACCGAAGTAGACAACTGGGAGCCATCTTCCACACAGCTACAATCTGTGATATCCCCATAATCCCTCTCCAACTAGCTAGTAGATCAACCACCCTCCCCGGCATAACCCATGCTAATCCCACTTTGCTGAAAAAGTAATTCCATATGGCCCTTGCAAACTCACAATGTAGAAGTATATGATCCACTGTTTCACCGCTATTTCTGCACATACAACACCAGTCAATGAGGATAAGCCCATGTTTCCTTAGATTGTCAATGGTCATATCTTCCCTATGGATGTTTTCCAAACAAAAAAAGCAGCCTTAGGAGGTGGTTTATTCCGCCAAATGCTCTTCCCAGGAAATTGATTACTAACTTGAGTAGTGAGAGCCTTGTAGAAAGACCGTGCAGAAAATTTTCCTTTGCTGGAAGGCAGCCACACCAACTTATCCACCCCTGTATCAACAGGTCCAATGGTGTATAGCAAGTTAAAGAACTCAACAAGGACACCTACTTCCCAGTCATGTGCCTCCCTAATGAAACTAACATTCCACTGCTGTGAACCTTTAGTAATTTCCCTCAAGTCAGCCACCAAAGCATCTTGTTCCCGTGCAATTCCAAAAATGGAGAGATAAGCATCCTTAAGAGCCGTATCTCCAACCCAAACATCATGCCAAAAACTGATTCTATTGCCATCCCCCATACACAGCCTAGTGTGGCTAGAGAAAGACCACCAACCTTTCTGGATATGCTTCCATAACCCCACTCCATATGCCCCCCTAATTTCATCAAAGCACCAACCCCTCCTTATACTCCCATACTTAGTATCAATTACCACCTTCCATAATGCTTCCCTCTCATAATTATATCTCCACAACCATTTCCCAAGAAGAGCCTTATTGAAGGCCCTCAAATTGTGAACCCCTAACCCGCCACCCCTCATTAGAGAGCACACCTTGTCCCACCCAACTAAGAAAAACTTAAACTTTTCGCCAAGTCCACTCCACAGAAAATCTCGTTGGAGCTTCTCAATCTGAAAGGCAACACTAGCTGGGAGAGGAAATAATGACCAGAAATTTGTGGGAAGGTTTGAGAGGGTACTCTTTATGAAGGTAATCCAACCCCCTTTAGACAAATACAACCTTTTCCACCCAGCCAACCTTCGCTCTATCTTCTCTAACACCTCATCCCAAATAGTCTTGGCTTTGAATGATATTCATATACCCTTGCAAAGAGATAAAATCTCTGTTTTGGTTAATTTACAAAAGGATTGTCCATATTTTAACATAAATTCTTTTTGCATGGTATTTAGTTTCCCTCGATCCTTGTATGTGTGCGAACAAATATTTTTATGTTTGTCTTTAAATTGTGTTTATTATGTCCTATAGTTGTTTAAATTTCATTTGGCTACACAGGTGGAGGCAAAAAGGGCTTTATCAAGAGAAGAACAGCAGACTTCCTCTAGAACTGGAAATTTTAATGCTGGCAGAGCCTCTGGAGAGGGAGGAAATTTTAAGACCAAAAAGATATTTGTTGGAGGATTGCCTTCCAACCTGACAGAAGATGAGTTTCGTCAGTATTTTGAAAGTTATGGACAAGTAACTGATGTGGTAATCATGTATGACCAGAATACTCAACGGCCTCGTGGTTTTGGTTTCATAACGTTTGAAACTGAGGATGCAGTTGATAGAGTTCTTCGCAAGACGTTCCATGACTTGAGTGGTAAAGCAGTTGAGGTAAAACGAGCCCTTCCTAAAGATGCAAATCCTGGTGGTGGGGCACGGGGTGGGGGCTATCAAGGTTATACTGCATCTGGTGCAAATTCAAATACATTTGATAGTCGGACAGATGGCAGTAGATATATGCAGCCTCAAACTACCGCAGGTGGTTTCCCACCGTACCCTGGCTATGGTGGACCAGGCTATGGTTATGGTGGTTATGGTAGTTATGGTGTTAGTGGTTACGGAAGTGCAAGCACTGGATTTGGCGGTCCTACAGGGGCATATGGCAACCCAAATGCCCCTAATGCTAGTTATGGAAGTGGGGCACCTGGTGGGTTTAAAAATACTTGGAGTGGCCAGACTTCTCCTGGGTATGGCGTTTCAGGTTATGGTGGGAATGCAGGGTATGGAACTGCAGCTTCTTGGAATTCTCCAGGTGGTGTTGGTTTCATTTCTGGCGCACGGGGTCAGTCTCCAAGCGGGGCTTCTGGGTATGGGAATCAAGTTTATGGATACAGTAATTATGGTGGAAGTGATAATCCTTATTCTGGTGGGTATGGGGCTGCGGGAGGGCGTGGTGCCCCAAGTAGCAATGCTGGTGCTACTGGAGCAGAGCAACAGGGGATAGGTGGTGGCTACATGGGTAGTGGCTATGGTGACACAAATGGAACTTCAGGGTACTCCAATGCAGGATGGAGATCTGACCCTTCGCAGGCCACTGGCGGTTATGGGGCTGGCTACGGTGGCACCCAGTCCAGGCAGGCTTAACACTAGTGATCCAGTGATTTGGTTTTCTATCAAACGAACAGTTATGGAAGAGTTTGTACTTCCCCGCTTGTAACACTGTAGAAAAAAGGATGGTCACGGATGGGTTGGATCACTTTATTATTCTCAGGTTTGATTGCTCTATTTTCCTAGTAGTAGGCAGTAGCATCTCTGTTGTTGTTGTTGTTTTATTGTGACAAGAAGTTTTTGGTAGTAGTAATTAATATTTTGTCATTTTACTTTTATATGAGGAAGATTTGAAGTTTCCTTGTAGTGGGTATGAGCAGTTCCTATTTTGTTGGCCTTTTTTTTTCTCATTGTGAATCAGAAAAGTATTAATATATTTTTTTTTTTAATTTTTCCTCCATCGGTCACCCCCCCTCTCCCCCCCCCCCCCCCCCCCCACCCCCCC
>QEOT01004130.1:565212-582898 GCA_003123785.1 Pterocarya stenoptera
AAAAAAAACCCCTCCAAAATCTATACATTCTTTTATGGACTACCATCAAATGTCTCAAGTGTTCCTTGCCTTTCTTGTCACTCCCCAGCCTCTCTCTTACATATGGTTAATTGAGCAATCGACTCTACAGCTCATTTTGTCCCCTTTTATGATTCTCAATTCTATTGCCAATAGTTTCTTATTATCGAATGCCCACTAGGAGAACGTACGTTGAACTTTTTTATGAGTTAGTTTGTTACAACCAAAAGAAGGCGCCAGTCACATTTAAAGTTATAACCCCGAAAGATGTTAATTTGAAGTTCCCCCAAAATCACTTATAATTAAAGTCCAGTTTCACCTATTAACTAGCTAATACGGGACTCATGAATTCCTTTGTAACTTTCTCATTCTACGTGAGTTGCTCTTTTTTTGAAATCTGAAACTGGGGAGTTACAAACTCTCTTAAATTACTAGCTCTGATACCATATGTAACGATCTAAATTGTGTTTATGAGTGCTGATCAATACTCGAGAATTTATATTGGGCAACTAATAAGTTGTGCTGATGTGAGTGTTGTATGCTCTAGAATTTTTTGGGCAATACAATTAGCCTGGTTTGTATATAATAAGTGTTTCATCTCATCTCATTATTATAATTTTTCTAAATTTTCACACAAAATTTAATGAACAATTCAACTTATTCAAATCTTTAAAAAAATAATATTCTAACAATATTTTATTCAACTTTCATCTCAACTTATCTCCTTTCAACAATATTTTAATGTAAATTTTCAGCAAGAATTTTTGGACAGCTAGTGGAGTAGTTGAAATTGAATCATCCATCTTCATTAGAGACAATTGTGTCTAATATTTTGAACTCCCATCAAATATCTTTGTCATACCAATTGCACTCGACAAAGTCAGATTAAGGATCTCCAAAACCCAGATTCAAAAGAGGTTGCCAAAATGCCACTCCTACTAGAATAACTCAAGGTCTATACGCAAAAGAAGCCAAGGTTACATTTAAAGCTGAAGCCACTTTGACACGAAAAGTTAACTGTTTGTAGAAAAATCTTAAGTCTTCACCATTAAGGCCATTGACCATTTGTACATGTGCTTCTTCCTCCTCTTCACAACCCCTCAGTTTTTCTTATCAACAAGGCTTTGCCAAATTGATACGTCTGGGTTAGCATTCGAGATGAGACTTCTTCGCCATCGAAAGCCCATTTTCGTGGGGTCAATGATATGTGTGTTTCTTTGATTGGCTAATAATCATCCTTAACAAAATCCAAAACTAGATACATACATATGTGGTCTGCATAGATGTTCGGCCTAATTGACAATCAAATAATGCAGAGAGTTTCAAAATTTTCGGACCCATTAATTAGAGCTTTCTATCTCTGCTAATTTATTGGTTCCTTGGGGGGCGGATCTAACAAGATTAAATGTCTTTAATGCTTATTGTCTTCATTTACAAGCCTTGTCTCTATCAGGCTCTTGTTTAGTACTACTGTCTTGTTAATTAGTACTGATCTTCTTTGCTTCTTGAAGATTTTAGTTTTCAACAAAAGCAACTTGCTTGATTTTCTAGAATTTGTATATGAAATTGCTATAACTTGGGTTTAGAAGGAAAAATGAATATCTACCAAATAATTATTTAAGGTTTTTCTATATATAAGGAAGTTAAAAAGATGTTCAAATGCTTTAATACATCATGCATGGATCTTTCCAAAATATATATATATCCACTTATAAATTTACTAAATGAGCTGTTGTTAATTAGGTTATACGAAAGAGACGTGTTACAACCACAAAGAGATTCTACAAAATTAAACCTATAAACTAACATACTTTCTTATGATACGTTAGATTTACTTTAAAATTTAACATATTACATTAAGTCACGTCAGTTTGTGAGTTTACTTTTGTAGAATCTTTTTGTGGTTAAAACATTTCTTCATACGAAAAATAAAGTCCAAAATAGAGCTTCAAATGTGATCACTACGTCATGTACTCCATAAGCTTTGAGCATATTATATACCTTAAACAGGAGGAAGATTTAAAATTGCATAGGATCAGTCACTCTTGGAATTGAAATTTAATCAATGATTCCCTATTGGAATTTCCTATCCATCATTATATATATGGAACCACATGAAAATCATCTAAGAGTGGCACCCATCATGTCCCCTATTTCCCCAACCAACATATATATTTTATTTCATTTCATTTCTATAATATTTAATGCCCATCATCTAATTAATTAAGATGCCATTTTTCATATATACCATATGAACATGCACTAATACTAACGACAGCTCAGGATTTTCAGCTTCTAATATATAGTAGTGCTTATGGGGCCTATGAAAATCAAATACAATACACAATACATGATGACAAATATGCAACATGTCATTCAGAAAAAAAAAAATTAAAAAAGAAAGAAAAACATCATGTGATTCAGACAGAATTAACGCTTACATGAGAATTTTCAAATACTTGATTTAGTTGAAAATTAACCATTAAATATAAAACTTTCTAGCTCATCATGATCATCTCTTCGAGCATGACGATCGAGGTCCATCTAGAACTATTGATAACTTGTTCGATATTTCCGAGGCAAATTATTAATATATATCATCGCAAAAAATAAAAGTGCAGAACAAAACAAGAGAGGTAGATAGATGTATACTACTTGGCTATATATGCACAATTGATAATTACTATAGGAAAATTAAAAATTATTATAATTTCCAAAAAAAAAAAAAGGAACAAAAATAGAAAAGGGAAGAGAGATGATGAGGAAAGCAAATGGAAAAATCTATTAATGTTTTGGAGGTAGTAATTAAAGGTAGAGACCTTGCTACCAAGACTTTATATAAAGCTTTTAAACTCACATGATCTCAAACAAGACACTAAGTAGTCGAGTCTTTAGCTGCCATTAATGATGGCAACGGTAGAAGAGAAAGGCTTTGCAGATGGAAGAGACGACTACACACAAGATGGGACTGTAGATCTCAAAGGTAGACCTGTTTTAAGATCAAAGAGTGGAGGATGGAAAGCTTGTTCCTTCATTGTAGGTAATATATCATGTAATTGCCTACGTTTCTTTATCATCAATAGCCTTTCCATCTCAGTAGTACTACTTTTGTATATAATATATTAAACCAGCTAGCTAGCTAGCTAGGCCAAACTCCCGGCCAGTACGTGGCTGAATCAATGAATATGAATATTTGGATATGGTAACTCTATCTTTCATGTACGTATGTGTTTATAAGAGGAAGAAGAAGCTGGGGAGGAGGAAGGAAGTAACTATATCAGAGCTTCTCATGTTAATCCTGGCCAAACCTTTGAGACACCAACTCATATATATATATGATATATATATATATATTTATATAGCATCGCAACCAAGCACATGAGATTAATTTACTTGGAAAACATGAATATTAACGAACCATGCTCATGTTATCATATGAAGTATTTCTGATAACTTCCATCCTCTTTTCACGTGGAATAACTGATCATGATCTCCATAAATCTCCTCCAGTACTGCTTCATATATAAAGTGTTCGATGTTTTCACATGATTTCTAACCTTCTTTCTTCTTCTTTGTTTCCTAATTATGGGATATACATGTGTGTGTATATATATATATATATATGTTTTTGTAGGATATGAAATCTTTGAGAGGATGGCATATTATGGGATAGCATCAAACCTAGTGCTATATTTGACAAACGAGCTCCGTGAAGGCACTGTAAAATCTTCAAACAATGTCACCAACTGGGTTGGTACTGTATGGATGACACCCATTTTAGGTGCATACATCGCAGATACTTACCTTGGCCGATACTGGACTTTCGTCATTGCTTCAGCAATTTATCTCGTGGTAATTAATTATTATTATATATATTAATAAATTAAGTAAACTCTCTATTATACATATATATATTTTCCAATTAATTAATGTCCCCCTTTTTTTTTTTTTTTTTGTGAATTTAATGGAGGAGTAGATGAGACACATGATTAAATTCAAAAGCAGATGCTAAGATTTTCTTGGCACTTGTACATTATATATATATATATATATATGCCATCAACCATGCATAATCGAACACGTACCTGATATGATTATCTGGTTATGGTTCAAAGGAATAAGAACCACAATAATTCTGATTATCTGTTTGATGAAAGTTTAACAAGTTGCATGGCTTAATTGTGATAAGCACATCGAGATCATGCAGTTAACTCGTACCTGTCATTATATATATAAATATATATATTTATATATTTATTTATATATATATTATTCAGACGTTTGTAATTATAATTTACTATATATATATATATATAGGTTAAGCCATACAAAAAAAAAAAAATTGCGGGTATCGATTTAACAGTAAATTTTAATTTTTAAAAGTAGGATATTGCATGTCAAGTATATAACTAATTTCTCAACTATATATCGAATTCATTTAAATAGAGAAGATTTATAAATCATTAATCAATAGAGAAGATTTATAAATCATTAAT
The DNA here is from genome assembly GCA_003123785.1 of Pterocarya stenoptera. Taxonomy (NCBI): domain Eukaryota; kingdom Viridiplantae; phylum Streptophyta; class Magnoliopsida; order Fagales; family Juglandaceae; genus Pterocarya; species Pterocarya stenoptera. Next base: position 569,727 of record QEOT01004130.1, read on the forward strand.
CAATTTTTTAATCAGATCATTAATTAAAGGCATAGATCACTACAAAAGTTGGGATATATAGTCCTTTTCTTCCTAGGATCTCTCCCTTCTACTCATCATCTCAACTTCCATCATCCTCCTATCATCCTATGATATGCCATTAGATGATTGGAGATTTTTTATATTTCACTTGTGAACCTATCATTTAATGCCACATCATGGGATGATAAATAGATTTTTTCAAAAAATTTAATTATCATGCGATATAAATTAGTGATATAATTTATTCCTCCAGGCCTCTCAAGTACTTCTCGTAATTAAGTTTGTAATAGAAACTCAATTTAGGTCATTTAATATCCTTTGAATTTAGTTTAATTTACAATATTAAAGTGATATATATGATCATCATGTATGTGTTTTTACTAATTTTCTATTAAGTCTTAATTTGTGACACGATAGTAATTAAGTATTCCTGTAATGGTAAATATATAGGGAATGTGCCTCTTAACCCTAGCAGTCTCAGTGCCAGCATTAAGACCACCATCTTGTGGCCATGGTGTTAAAGACGAAGATTGCACTAAAAAGGCATCATCTTTGCAAGTGGGTATTTTCTATTGTGCTTTGTATATAATAGCTGTTGGGACAGGTGGAACCAAACCCAACATTTCAACCATGGGGGCAGATCAGTTTGATGACTTTGATACCAAGGAAAGGACCCAAAAGCTCTCCTTCTTTAATTGGTGGATGTTTAGCATTTTCTTTGGCACACTCTTCTCCAACACTTTTCTGATATATATACAAGACAATGTGGGGTGGAGCCTTGGTTATGGCCTCCCAACAATTGGGCTCTTGGTTTCAGTTTTGGTTTTCTTGGTAGGCACTCGATTTTATAGGCACAAAGTTCCTTCAGAGAGTCCTACAACTAGGATAGTCAAAGCTCTTGTGGCTGCAATAAGGAAATGGCACGTTCCTGTCCCCAATGACCCAAAAGAGCTTCATGAGCTGAGCTTGGAAGATTACTCCAAAAAAGGGAAATTCAGAATTGAGTACACCCCTCTCTTAAGGTTAATCCTCTATACTTCATGACCATATATATCACTTCTATAGTACTGTCTGTCATGTACATTTTACCTTTGAACAACTTAATTTGCTGTAATTCCCAGTTTTAGTTTCTTGAGAATGGCAACCGGCCGGGAAAGAATATTGAAAAATGATAGCATTTTAGGAGAGAGCCTTCATCATTTTTAGCTTAATGTTTGGGATAAAATATAAGAAATACTTTACCTATGATTATAAAAATGTTTATGAAGTAGAAACTTGTGTGTTTTCAAGAATTGGATTGACCAAATTAAGTAGTTCCCATGCATGTTAAACAAACGTGAGAACAACAATGCAAAGAGAACTAAACTACTTGCAAGCAACCTTAATTTGTGGTTCTCCTCCATTTCCGGCCACCTCAGTCACATTGCATTGCTGCAGATTCCTTGACAAAGCAGCAGTAAAGAAAGGGTCAAGCTCACCATGGCAGCTATGCCCAGTGACCCAAGTAGAAGAAACCAAGCAAATGGTGAAAATGATTCCTATTTTGATTGCGACTTTCATACCAAGCGCCATAATAGCACAAGTAGGTACACTTTTCATCAAACAAGGCACCACCCTGGACAGGAGCATGGGTCCTAATTTCAAAATCCCACCAGCATGCCTAACAGCTTTTGTAACCATCTTCATGCTGTTGAGCATTCCAATCTATGACCGTTACTTTGTCCCAACAGTAAGGCGCTACACGAAGAACCCTAGAGGGATTACATTGCTGCAGAGACTAGGGATTGGCCTTGTGTTGCATGTCATTATCATGGTCACAGCTTGCTTGGCTGAGAGAAAGAGACTCAGTGTTGCAAGAGAAAATCACATGTTTGACAAAGATGATACAGTTCCCCTTACTATTTTCATTCTCCTCCCTCAGTTTGCATTGACAGGGGTTGCTGATGCCTTTGTGGAAGTTGCAAAGTTGGAGATTTTCTATGATCAAGCTCCAGAAGGCATGAAAAGCCTGGGGACCTCATATTTCACTACCAGCTTGGGGATTGGACACTTTCTCAGTAGTTTTCTTTTAACTACAGTTTCTGATATCACCAAGAGAAATGGCCACAAGGGTTGGATTTTGGACAATTTAAATGTCTCTCATTTAGACTACTATTATGGTTTCCTGGCAATCCTGACCTTTCTCAACCTCTTCTTTTTTCTGCTCGTCGCAAGGCTGTTTGTTTATAATAATGATGTGACAGAATCCGAGAGGGGCATGGCAATGGAAGTTTCAGTACTGAGCAAAGCTTCATCTCAAGATACTGAAGTCTTGAAGAAAGGAATAAGCTGATAAAAGTGTTTGTATATTGCTTGCTTTTGACAATTAAATACAATCCATTACAAGGGTACCTTACAAAAGTTTTACCCGCAAGGCTAGCTAGTGACTTCTACACATACATATATACATACACACACACACACACACACATATATATACAATCTTACATACCATATCAAATCGTCTCATTTTTAAAATAATTTTTAATAATTTTATTTGTAGACTAGACATTTCTCTATTCCATAACATCCAAATAATTCTTCCAATCCATAAGACTTGGGACAACAATTACTTTCCCTTTTTTCATGCATAGCCATTATGAAGATAAGGTTACATGTATAGCCATCATATAAACGTTGACATGTTCCATCATCCATGTCGTCTCTTATAAATCGAAAAGTGGCCATACACGTACACAACATAGCCGTTGACAATGACAATGAATGGAAACTAATTAGGACCAAATGCCTTCATTACAACCTTAACATCTCATGTAAATCAAAAATAAAATCAGATCAAAAGAATTTTTTTTTTCTCAAAAGTAATGATAGGAAACGAATCTATTACAAACATTATGACATCCGCAGCTAACTACAATGCAGAAACTTTAAATATCTGCATTACAAAAGCTTTATCAGCTAAAGAAAGGCTGCAACCTACACAAAGAAACAGATCCTAAGCGGAAAAAAGAAACAGGACTCTATCTAATTTTATAGCTTAGCTTAATCATATACATGATGAGGGCTTTAAGCAAGCATGATAAACAGATTATGATCCCCAACTAATAGTAACAAGAACATATCTGATCACAAATGCTTTCTCAGTTGACAAGAGGCTGCAACTTGCATGCAGCAATTGATTCCAAAAGCCAAGTGTGACCAATGACTTGGCATCCTATGTCAGCAGCCACATCCTGTGCCTCAGTCAACCTCTTCCAAAGAATATCAACTTCTTCTCCTACCTTGCATCCTTGCGGGGAATCAAGGTTGTAAACAACTCGTATCCTTGACAGAACTGCCCGATCATCATATCTTTTTGCCACCACTTCTTCTTTACTTTTCAAAACAGTACCTCCACCAGTTGTAACCAAGTTTTGCAGATCTTCCTTGTATCCAGGCACAAAATCACCAACAAAATAGAACTTCAAACCATTAAAGAGCTTTGGTGCCTGGAATATAAATAAGCAAATCGATTATTTCAACCTGATGGGAAACTGAACATGGGACAAAACAAATATCGAGAATATGTTAGCAGGGAATGAAATTTGCACAATTATTTCTCCAGACCAAATTGCAATAGTAGATAACTCAACATGTGAAGTCCTGTGCCAAGAGTCCGATGGCCTGATGGCATATGACCAGGTTCTCCAAACGGAAAACCTAGATTCGAAACCCCTCAACCCCTTGTATCTAAAAAAAAATGTGAAGTCCTGCATAAATCACCCCATCCCACCTGAAAGCAGGTTTGATATGACACCAAGATAGTTTACCAGCCTACTATGGCTCATTACATTCAGCCAAAATATTTCAGGGAAATTCCCATATTGAGAACAAATAGCCAGGACTCAACAAGATGGCCACCGCATTTCTCGTGACTTATTATGAGAGGATGGTCTGTTAATTTTCTTCAAGACATTCCAGTTTCAGGACAAGTCCAGTTGAACTAAGATGCTCATAAAAGTTGGAGCATACACAATCCATGTATTCCCATTGTTCATGTCTGCCATGCATTTATTTATCAGAGAATTGGACTTACATTATCCAAGCCCATAAGCCTGCCAGTTTTGGGGCCATTGCAACTCCCATGGTTGTCAAGGTCAACTTCATAAGGTTCTTCATCCACAGGGTGCATTGCCTCCATACAAGCCTTTACCCCTGCAAAACCAGCATTTCAAGTTACATCAGTACGTAAAAGTTTAAACCAATAAAAGGAAACTTAGAGAAACAAGATTAAGGGTGAGAAACACCAATATAGGCATATATAAATAATCAACTCTCAGAAAATCTAAATTAACCCTTCAAAAAAATCTTTAGGATTAAGTTTCTGCTAAAATTCAAAATTTAGCCCCAGTTTTTGTAAAATATTTTAATTTTTTTGAAAACCTATAAGTTTGGAAACTTAAAATTTTTTAAAATCCAAAAAATATATTTTTCTTTATAGAAAGAACCCATGGCATGTAGCATTTTCCTATTCACTCCGATCCCCTTTAAATTTCTAATTTTCTCTTCCACTTTCTTTTTTCTATGTGGCTTCTCTATTTTCTCTTGAATTTCGTTCAACATTTTATTCTTTCTTTTATTTGTGTTCTCTCCTCCACATCCACAACTTGAAAAGAAAACACTAAATATACTAAGTTTTAAATTATCACAGACGTGTATCATATATCCTTGAGTTAATAAAAACTTACTGAAAATATTGCTTATATCTTAAAAACTACTTATTATAATAGTTTGGTCCCCCAAAGATGAGTTTCTGGACCTGCGACTGGTCTTATTCAAGAAAGTCAAAGAGCTAAAGTAATCAGCACAACAAAAAACAACGTTAAGGGCAACTTACAGCCAATTTTAAGGATCCATCTCCCATTCAAAATGGCCATGAGAACTTTAAGCGTCCTGGTACATGCACCCTGTGCATCAGTGGCTGCAATCACGTGTGTGACATTTGGTTTCCAATACTTGGTGACAGTTGCACCACACATGCTTGCAAGCTTGAGCACAAGAACCTGAAGCAAAATTATTTAGAAAGAAGAGGTGAAAAAGCTAATCACTTGATTACTCCCAAACTAAATAATCTGAAAAGCATATGCTAAAATCAAGTAAAGAATTTGCTTTGCCATAAATCTTCAGAGTCAGGTGCTTCAGTTTAAAAATTCCTATTTTTTTTCTCGTGTGCTTATCTGAAGAGCTCAAAGAAATCAAGTGACAAAAATCATCTTATAAATGTAATGATATTTTGTCAAAATGCCTTCAGCAAAAACAGATTAATCAACAATAAGGTCCCCTTGCAAGCAAGGAGATTCTTGCAACACACAATCTCGGCATTTTGAAGTATCGTAGAAAAAGAAAATTATTTCAATTTCCACCAGATCACAACAATGACTCAAGGGAGTGATTAAAAAGACAAAAACCAGTTTGAAATAACCTTCTCTTCAGTAGATAGAGCAGATCCACATATAACCCATTCTTTGGCTCCATCCGTAGGAGCTACCCAAAGTATAGGCTGCGGAGGGGTTCTACATGCAGAACAGAAAATGGGAAATAAATCATATATCAATAGATGACATATATCATGGTAAGTGCATAAAATTCTCTGAAACCATACAGTGAAAAAAACAACAATCTACATCCATCCACCCCAAACAAGAAAAATAATTTGCATCTGATACATAGGAGGCTAGCTGTTTCCAAAGAAAGACACTTTTAAAAAAAATAAATCTAGGCATTTGATCCATCCCAACGTATTCTTTTGAAACCCTTTTGAACCTTCTTTGGCAAGAAGATCAGCAACATGATTAGCTTCGTGGAACACATGACCTTGCTGCAAGAAACCATTTGCAACAGTTTTAAGCAATAGATTTTCTTCTCTGTTTCTCTTTAAGCAATAGATTTGCAACAGTTTAGGACTCATCATATTAATATTGTAACAGTTGCAGAATTAGATGATACTTTCAACATAGTTATACACTTTTTTTTTTTTTTAATGTCAGGGAACCTCTCCAAGACAGAACATAGTCATACACTATTTATCACTTTGAAACATTGAAAAGTGATTCAGTTAATTATTAAAGCATTAAAAAACCTAAGAAAATGGAGTTTTACCTCTGATTTGGCACCAGATTATCCATAAAAACATGTTTTCCAGATTGAGATCTCTCATTTGGAAACTTGACTGAAGTATGAGCAGGACAGAGCATGAGAAAGTTTTCCTGCAAGAAACAAAATAAAAACCCATTAATAGTTACAGCTTAACACATTACATTGAAAGATCAATGCCACAAGCAATAAATTATATAATCATGGCACTGAATGGGAAGGCATATTGCACTTACATGATCCCAGCGACAATCTGACATTTCCACTGCACAGGGAACATGATAGCTCTTCCGACAGGATTTATCATAGCAGCCCAGGGCTGCTCCCTTTCGTCCACATTTGCTGCACTTGATCTTTGAACCTCTTGCCACTTCTGCCTTCAGATTCTTAACAGTTTCGTTGACAAAATACACCTGCGGTGCCCTGCATTTTCAAAATCATTATCAATTTGTTAATAGCAAACACATGACAAGAAAAGGCTAAAAAAGAATCAGTGCATGTTATTGACAAAAAGAGTTTGAACTAAAAGAGACTTGAGTTAAACCAGAATTGGCCCCTTTCCTATATTTTGACCAAAGTAGGGCAAAATATACAAGAGACGTAATATCATCAAAATCAAGTGGAAATCCTTCATGCCAAGATGACATACCAATCAACGCACAGCCTGTGGACATGTATGACATTTGAAAGGCTTGCCTCATCTCCTACTACCATTTTCCCATTAGCATAATGCAAAATTGGGCCAGTATTCTGGATAAATTTAGTGAGAAACAAGTAGATTAGCACCAAAATTATTTATGAAATATGAAACATATTGACTACCAATGCTTTTTCTAGCAACAAAAGCAATGAGAAATAAGTAAATTTTACCTTGGAGATTGCAGGGGACTGGCAAAATGCACAAATGCTATTACTCATATATGAGGCATCCAAAACTAAAGGCTGCTGTGCAGCAACAGGAGGCACCCTAGATTCAAGTTCCAATTCAGAATTAGGAATCATAAGGATCTCAGAATGTGAGACTGGTGGAATACAATCATGTCTTTCTATCCTCAACCCTGATGGTCCATAGGTTAATTTCTTTTGTCTCTTGATATTCCTCAAATAACCATCTTCGGTTTCAGAGGCAGAACTGTCATGCCTCAACTGCCTAGTCCTGCCATCAGAATGTTTGTTGGATGCTATATTGATCAAAGAGTTTTCTGGACTCTGAAAATGTGAAGAGGTACACGTAAGGATTCAATAACTGCTATAAAAAATAAGAGGGGAAATTCGACATCACATCAATAAACTACCACTTGTTTTTCACTTTGCATCCTAAACTACTAAAAGCCTCAATTTGCACCTCAAAGGTCAAATCATAACTAAAGATGCAACTTGAAAAATAGAGATAGGTTTAAATTGAAAAATAGGTGGTCGTTTTGGGTGAAAAGAAAATTTTCCAATACTAAATTCAAAATCACAAGCTGCATCTATTTGCCACAATACCAGCTAAAAATTGTACCAGAACAAAACACACTTCAACAGAACATAATGGGAAAAATTTAAAGTATTGCTATGCGAATATGTATTTGTTGGAACTGACTACACTCTCCCTATGACTGATGGCATATCAATTTTCATCATTTCACAATTTTATCAGTTTTATGACATAAATGCCTGGAGTCACTGTTTGTCTGCAACTATCATTGTAGAGACTGAGTCAAACACAGAAAAAAATGATCAAAACATACCAATAAGGAATTGTAAAACAATCTGCATCAACAAAATTATGTAAAGACAAATAAAAATGCCATTTTTTATAAAAATATATATATAATAAATAATCTAAATTGATGCTAATGCATGCAAATAAGACATCAACCTGAATACTACAAGGTCAATACCAAAAAACAGCAAAATATAAGTGACAAAATCATTATCAAATCTACAACTCTTAATACCATACATGCACACTGCCCCGATAAAAGCTTTCATCATCTGAGCCCTTAGTATCACCAAACGAAGGAGGGGTATCTGGTAATGACTGAGACACCTGATTCATTTCTATTTCCAAAACCTTTTGCTCTTCAAGGCTCTCAGGCTCCATTTGTGAACTCAATGGTGGTGGATTTGTACTCAATGCATCGTTAAATTTGACTCCTTCCCTACCACCTTTACCCTCAATGGGAGTACTGTATTTCTCAAATTTGTCATTCATGCCAAACCCATTTTCAACAGAATTATTCAAATTCAATGGAACTTGATCTTGCTTATTAGCCAATAATGGAAAGATTAACCGTCCACTGCATGATTCATCCCTCTGGACAATGTCAGATGGTTCCTTACTACAATTACCAGTATAAAGGGAAGCCTGGAATTGCTCCAAAACCCTCCTGGAATCTACAAGATCAATTATAAAAAGCTATAAGCCAACAAATAACCTATAATTCAAAAATGAATCATAAAGAACCAAAATTCATTAAAACAACGTCCATCAGATGAGGGTACAATTAGTGGTTGTACCTGAAGGCACGCGCTGAAACAGATTGGCACAGAAAGTAGCCTCCAAACCCCTATATATCATTACAAGATTATCCATGAAAGGCGCAGGCCTTAACTCTGCCAACCATAAGAAGATAGATAAATCATTTGTATCAACAAAGAGACAAATAATAGCTAAGAATAGTTCTCTTACTGAAGTAAAAGATACCAATTGGAAAAAGGAAAAAAAATAGAGATCTAGCATGCCTCTGCTTGGTATTGTATGGAGAATATCTTAATTCCCTTGTGGTATTCTCACCCAAAAACCTACAAAGTATGCTTAAAAGCAGTGGAGCCGGAGGTACTGTTCAACCATCATGTATCAGTACAAGCTTTTTTTTCTAAGTATTAGTACAAATCATTTTGTTCGAAGAAAGCAATAAGACCAGAGTTACCCAAGATTTATCACATACCTTTGTTAAAATAGTGGGCTTTACAGACAGGGCACTCTGATTTAAGCTGTGTTGAGCTGGGTATGCAGGAACTACATGAACACAAATTAAATTAAGTCCAATTTGTGAAAAAAATAAAAACAGATTAAGATCAAGATGAAGAGGAAGAATAAACTAACTTGCAGAAAATGTGATTGCAGGAGAGTAACATGGGTTTGGCAAGCAAGTTTAAGCTGCAAAATCAACATGAAACCCCATTATAGATTACAAATACAAAAGAAAGAAATCATTGAGGCTATGTTTGGTTGGGCACTAGATTAGAAAAGAAAACATCTATTCGGATCAAAATTCATTTCTTTCATCCGAAAACCAAACACACACAAAACGCAATAGGAAAAGAACAAAGAAGCACATACCAGAGAGGGCATTTGAGCTCGAGACCCAGTTTCTGAAAATGAAGAAACCAAGGGTTAAGAAATCTACTACCGCCATTATCAATAGAATCCCCCATTGACACTGGAAACGCAGATTTGTCTCCTAGAAAAGTGTGTTTGTGAGTGTGTTTTTGTGGGTGCACAGTGAATGCCTATTTTCTTTATATATATTAATTAACTGGGGCTTGCTTCGCTTGACCGTCCAAAACTGAGGTCTCGGAAAGCGTGCAGACACGTGGACGGCTGAGATTGTGGTTTTCCGAGAGCAAGGAAAGGAAAGGTCGAAACGCTCGCGCGCGAAGAGAGAGGAATTTGACATTTTGATTGCGGGGGCGGCTGAACGGTGACGTTTCAACTGTGCGCGCTTTTTTTCGTATTCGGCTTTTCGGGAACTCCCGCCACCTCCTATTTTGTTAAGGAAAATATTTTAAATGTAAAATAATTATATAAAAATAAATTTATAAATTAATATAATTTAATATGATATGTTAAATTATAAAATTATTTTTACTGTAAAGTAGATTTAACAAATCGTATTAAACTGCATTAATTTGTGGGTTTAATTTTATATAATCTCTTTATGTAGGTAGAAATTCTTTTTTATTAAATAAAAATATATAAATTCGTCGTAAAAAAAATGAGAAAAAAATAAAAAAGAAAATATCTATTCAGTTACGAGGGTGCAAGTTTGGCGTTTTAAAAAATAATGATACTCATATATTAAAAAAAAAATAACGATAAATTTCATTTTTTTTAAAGAGTGTACCTAACTTACCCATCCAAAAATAATCAGGCATTAAAAAAAAAACACTCTACTTCATGCAAAAATAAGACATCTTCCTATTTTCAGTACAATTATTTGGTTTATTCATATCGTCAATAATGCTAAGGGAAAATAATTCCATCTTTAATAACCCATTAACAAAAATATTTTTTATATTTTTTATAAAATATTTTTTTTTTTCAAGTTTCAAATCCTTTTTTTATAAAAACCAACTTAGGAACCTGAAAAGATATCAATTTTGATGGGTAAGCTGTAAACACTGATGATAGATCATGAGAACACTACCGAATTAACAAACTAAAGAATTGTGAAAGAGTATTTATTTTGTAAATTTTGGTAGAAATAAGCATTCATAATAAAAGAAAAGAAAAGAAAAGAAAAACGAAACAGTAAAAGCAACTGTTATTCTGCATTTCAGCAATCTCGTGTATTAATGGAGGCAAGAAATTCCAGTAACTAGCTGTGCCACCTCTTAATAATTCAAAACATCTCAAAAGGCTTTAATTTTATAATCCAAAATCTTCCTTAACTACCTCATTGACATCAAACCATCCCACTTGCCCCTTCCAAGTGAAACAAGAAACTTCAGCTGCTGTCAATTATCGACCCAATATCCTTATTTTGTAAGTTAAGAGCCTTCAGTTTCCCCACCAGATTCTTTGTTATTGATATCCACAGATTCTGTATTATCAGCTGCTTTTTTGGAGGAAATATCTTCTATTTCCACAGAACTATCGTTTGTGTTCCTAGCAGTTTTATAAGAAGAACCATCGTCGTCTTCTTGAGGAGGGTTTGACTCTGTGTTCACTATCATTGTTTCTTCATTAAGATCGGCTTCCAATGCAGTATTACCTTCTACATCATCAAATGACTTCATGGAATCATTTGAGTAACTCCTAGCATCATCCTCAGAGTCACTCACATGCTCAGATTGGTTTTCATGCAGTTCCTCCACCTCAACAACACCAACAGAATCATCATTTGAAAGCATATTTCTTTTTTCGATCATCAGCAGTTTTGTTATTGCCTCATTAACAGCATTTATAGCCCATCCATCATCCATGCCATCTCTGAAAAGCAAAACAAGCACCCATCTTCTATTAGAGACTCTGATTTGATTTATTGAAGAAACAATTCTGGTTCTTCTATAAAAGCCCAATGGCTTCCTGGTAGTATGGTAGAATGTAATATGTATGCTAGTTTTTTTTTTTACCAAATATGATGCAGCTGTGTGCATATTCTCCACTGTTTAAAGTGTCTCTCATTCTCTCTTATGCAACAGCTCATTATTTTCTGGCTTACCAAGATGTTGAATAAATTCCAATACAGAGGATTTTATCACAATATGGAAAAACTCCTCTAAGTTGTTACTTGAAACAAGTTAAAGATCAAGTTACTGAATGCAGAGCAAAAGACAAAGTTGATATAAACACGACGTTTGTATATACGTGTTTGTGTGTGCATGTATGTCTAAGCATGTTAATTTGTAGGCGAGTGTTTCATTAGGGTTTAACTGCATTAAAAAAAAAAAACTACTCATGAACTTCTTTTTTAAAAAAAAATTAAAAATTCATTTTGAGTTTCTTCAACAAGAATTAATAAATCACGAAAGAATTCTTTTTTTTTTTTTTTTTTTTATCATGATGAAAGAATTAAGTAAACAATGAGTGTACAAAATAATCCCCTAAAAAATCCTGGCCTAAAACATGTGATCTACAACTCTGAACCTCTTTTTTTATATGCGATAAATTACCGCGATGATGTAAAATAATACACCCACCTTTCAGGATTGAGTCCAGCTGAAAGAAAGGCCGATTTCATATAAGTTACAAGAACCAAGCTGTTCTTGGAGAAGTATCCCCCATATCTTGAGATTTCCACAAGAAAGTGCATATCCAATGCAAACTGTATTAGAAAAAGGTACATCAGTGTAATTTTAGCGGAGGACTCAGCCTTGTGACAAAAGATGACCAGGAATTCCTATACAAACCCTCACCATGCATCATCAAACTAAATTTGAGGGTGGCGTATCCATGGGTAACCATGACATATTTAGTCATCCAAGTCAAAAATAGTCACAAGACAACCTCCAACATGAAACTAACATCAAAACATTATGACGCAAAGACATGAAAAAAGGAGCTGTTATCAAACTTTAATCCAGCCGAAAACAAATTACATATCATCTAAAAAAATTGGAGGAGAAGCAGGGAACTTCTAGAAAAATCACCTAAAAGTTTTGTTTAAAATATCCATTCTTGTTTTTTTCAAGGTGTAAATTTTGACATGCACCCAAAATATGAGTAAGATGTTACGGGATTTGATTTGTACTATTTTAGGAATGTTTTTCTTTATATCTAGATTGTATATAGCAGATACGTAGGCTGTAATCAGGTTGGAAATAACGGGAAAAAACTTACCTTGTATAGTGTTTAGGCGCTGGAAATCAGGCACTCATTATGTAAATCTCTTCTATATAATGTAAGCAAACCCTATGGAAAGGGCATTCAGACCAATTGACATGGTATCAGAGCCCCTACTCTGATTATCGTTTCTCTGTGGCCTTAATCTTTGAGAGTTTTTTTTTTCTGAGTTGAGCCGAGAGGAAATTTTTTTCTCTCTGTTCTCGCACGTTGGTGAGGTTCTGAGATTCTGCGTGTTTTCTCGCACGTTTGTGGAGTTCCGGCTTGTGAGCTCCTTCCCGTGGTGGTTCTCGTCGTTCTTGGGTGTTGCGAGTGCTGTCCCTGTGCCAGTCGGCACTGTCTGTGGTGATTAACGGCGTCTGTGGGTGGCTGTGTGGTGGTCGACCGTGTCTGTGGGTAGCTAAGTGGTGGTCGGCAGCTTCTGTGGTGGCCGGCAGCTTCGACTCCTCCTGGTGTGGCTGAC
>QEOT01004130.1:583322-606602 GCA_003123785.1 Pterocarya stenoptera
TTCAGTCCTCATCTTCTTCTGCGCCCCCCACTGTAAGCTCTGATTCATCTGTTCTCACACCTGCCATGGTCCAACAGATGATTGTGTCTGCTTTTACGGCTTTAGGCTTGCAAGGTACGGATTCTAATTCCACTTCTTCTTGGATTGTTGATTCGGGTGCATCTAATCATATGACTGGTGGTACAATGGGTCTCCATGGTGTTTGTAAGTATGGAGGCACGAAAACTATTCAGATTGCTGATGGCAGTACACTTCCTATTACTGCTGTTGGTGCTTTGGGCTCTTCATTTCGAAATGTTTTTGTCTCTCCTGGATTATCTACAAATTTGATTTCTGTTGGACAATTGGTGGATAATAATTGTGATGTTCATTTCTCTCGTGGTGGTTGTCTTGTGCAGGATCAGGTGTCGGGGATGGTGATCGCGAAGGGGCCTAAAGTGGGACATCTATTTCCTTTACAGTTTTCTATTCCTAATGTTATTTCCTTTGCTTGTACGGCCACTGCCAATAATAATGAAGTCTGGCATAAGAAATTAGGTCATCCTAATTCTGTTGTCTTGACTCATCTTTTGAAACATGGTTTTTTGGGTAATAAAGATTCGTTTTCTTCTTCTGTATCTTTTGATTGTGCTACTTGTCGTCTTGGTAAAAGTAAAACATTACCTTTTCCTGCGCATGGTAGTCGTGCTTCTACTTGCTTTGAGATTGTACATACTGATGTTTAGGGAGTTAGTCCTATTATTTCTCATGGTCAGTATCGTTATTTTGTGACGTTTATCGATGATTATAGTCGATTTACTTGGATCTATTTTCTCCGTTCTAAAGCTGACATGTTCTCTGTTTTTCAAAAATTTGTTGCGCTTGTCGAGACACAGTTCAATACTTGTATCAAAACCTTACGCTCCGACTCAGGGGGGGAATACATCTCTCATTCCTTTCAGACTTATCTTCAGCAAAAAGGGATCATTTCTCAGCGTTCCTGTCCTTATACCTCTCAACAAAATGGAGTCGCTGAGCGTAAGAATCGTCACCTCTTAGATGTCGTTCGTACTTTGCTGATTGAGTCTTCTGTACCTTCTAAGTTCTGGGTAGAAGCTTTATCTACTGCTGTTTATTTGATCAATCGTTTGCCTACTGCCACTCTAAATTATGATTCTCCCTATCTTCGATTATTTGGCATATCTCCTGAGTATCAATCCTTTCATACTTTTGGGTGTGTATGTTTTGTTCATCTGCCACCTGTTGATCGTCACAAGCTTGCTGCCCAGTCTGTCACATGTGCTTTTATGGGATATAGCCCTACTCAGAAAGGATTTGTTTGTTATGATGCTCATGCGAACAAATTCCGAATCTCTCGGAATGTGATTTTCTTTGAAAATCAATATTTCTTTCAGTCTCAGGTTATTTCTGATCCTCTTATTACTCTTCTACCCGCTTTTGATGATGTGTCTTCTTCTATTGAGCGATTTAAACCAGGTATGGTGTATCATAGACGTCCTCCTTCAATGCCTCTTCTAGACACTGATCCGTCATCTGATTCTACGCTTCCTATACCTCGGCGCTCCACCCGGGTTACACATCCACCAGATAGGTATGGTTTTTCTCATACCTCACTTACTGCCACTCTCGATACTGTTTCTGTTCCTCACTCTTATACTCAGGCAGCCACCCAAGCATGTTGGCAGCAGGCCATGCAAGAAGAAATCCAAGCTCTTCAAGACAATCACACTTGGGATCTTGTGACTTGTCCTTCTGATGTCAAACCTATTGGTTGTAAATGGGTATATTCAGTGAAGTTTCGGTCTGATGGCTCACTGGACCGATATAAGGCCCGTCTCGTGGCCCTTGGGAACCGACAGGAGTATGGTATTGATTATGAAGAGACATCTGCACCTGTTGCCAAAATGACTACTGTACAGACTATCTTGGCACTTGCTGCATCACAAGGGTGGTCTCTCCGGCAGATGGACGTGAAGAATGTTTTTCTACATGGGGACTTGAAAGAAGAAATCTATATGTCTCCACCTCCTGGCATGTTTACTACACCTTCCTCAGAGGTTTTTCGACTACGCCGATCTTTGTACGGGTTGAAACAGGCTCCGCGTGCATGGTTTGATAAATTTCGCTCTACTCTGCTTGCTTTTCACTTTACTCAGAGTCAGTTTGATTCCTCTTTGTTTCTTCGCAAGACTTCTGCAGGAATTGTATTGCTTCTAGTATATGTTGACGATATTGTGATTACTGGCTCTGATATTGAGTTACTTAAGCAATTACAACAGCATCTCAAGACCTCTTTTCACATGAAAGATCTTGGTCCCTTGCAGTACTTTCTAGGCCTTGAGGTGCAGATTACTCCGACGGGTACATTGTTACATCAGCACAAATACACGGAAGAAGTAATTTCATTAGCTGGTCTCCAATTGGGTAATTCTGTTCTTACTCCCTTGGAGGTCAATCTTAAGCTTCGTCAGGAGGAAGGCGAGCTTCTATCAGATCCATCCTTATATTGGCAACTCGTTGGGAGTTTGAACTACTTGACGATTACTCGTCCTGACATTTCTTTTGCTGTGCAGCAGGTTAGTCAATTTATGCAGGCCCCTCGACACCTTCACCTAGCCGCTGTCGGCCGCATTATCCGATATCTGAAGGGCACCTCTACACGTGGGTTGTTCTTTCCTAAGGAATCTTCCTTACAGTTGGTGGGATATAGTGACGCTGATTGGGCCGGATGTGCAGATACTCGTCGCTCTGTTACTGGTTGGTGCATGTTTCTAGGCAATGCACTCATTTCTTGGAAGAGTAAGAAGCAAGACAGAGTTTCCAAGTCCTCCACAGAGTCTGAATATCGTGCTATGTCTTCTGCCTGCTCTGAGATCACATGGCTTCGCGGGTTATTGGGTGAACTTGGTTTTCCTCAGCTTCATTCCACTCCTCTTCATGCTGATAATACCAGTGCTATTCAGATCGCTGCTAATCCTGTCTTCCATGAGCGTACAAAACATATCGAAGTCGATTGTCATTCCATACGTGAATCCTTTGACAGACATGTGATTACACTTCCTCACATTTCCACCGAACATCAAACTGCAGACATCTTCACTAAAGCTCTTTCTCGGCACCGGCATCAGTTCTTGGTTGACAAATTGATGCTTCTTGATCTACCAGCATCAATTTGAGGGGGGATGTTACGGGATTTGATTTGTACTATTTTAGGAATGTTTTTCTTTATATCTAGATTGTATATAGCATATACGTAGGCTGTAATTAGGTTGGAAATAACGGGAAAATACTTACCTTGTATAGTGTTTAGGCGCTGGAAATCAGGCACTCATTATGTAAATCTCTTCTATATAATGTAAGCAAACCCTATGGAAAGGGCATTCAGACCAATTGACATAAGAGAACCAAATTCTGATGCTCCAGCGGATATATTTCTTTCAACTACGGTGAGGAAGGATTGACATTGTTATATCACATACTCAGGAGAAGAAAAACTCCACCATGGGCATACAATTGTGTGGGCTGTAATTGACATTTGGGAGGAACCCATAGTTACAAAGCAATCTTTGAACTTAGGTGAGGCACGCATAATGGGAGGCAAACCAAATGGCAGATTTCTTTGCAAAGTTCAGGCTTTGGGGACTTCACGTGAATACTTAGAGCTGCAAAATGTTCCCAAGGAGGCAAAAGGTTGTCTGGTGGTAGAAAGGGCAGAGCTCCCTTTTCTTGCGTTGTAAATGAATTTGGTCGTGTTAGTGTGGAAGGATAGTATAGTTCTTTCTTTGGTTTTTGATTTTGTACATAGGTTTGAACCCACGCGAATGTGAGTTGAGAAATGATAGTTTTCCTTTCCTAAAACAACAAAATGATTGTTTGCATCCAAAAGATTTGAGTGTAAATGCTCCATACTCGTAAAGATCCAGGCAAGTGGTGAAGCAGATCAGCTAATAAAGAATTGGAAAAGAAGGTCAACTATGCATGAAACTGGATGTTACTTATAAAAAAGAAACTGGATATTGAGATGTATTAATAGGAAGCAGTGGAAACACACACACAGGCTTAAAAAGAACATTTATCCATGCAATGTCCATAAAAAAAAAAAAACGTACCTTCTTGAAATTGTCAGAATGTTGGACAGTCAAATCTTCTTCAGAAATTGCATAGATCTCTTTGTTGTTGGATATCCAAACAAATATGGCCTCTATCAGTTCTCTCAAAAGTTCCATCAACCAATCTACTTCAAAAACACAATCTTCCACAAGTTTTTCCATTTTCCTCAGTTCTAAGAATAATACCTGATCATTTAGAAACCAAAATGAAGACCATATAAACAGCAATTATTTAGTGAAGAAACTATATATCTTCTCAAATGATAACAGCCATCCGATACTTCTTGAATTATTTCTTTCCCAACAAGGTGTTGACTAAAATTTTTTCCAATCTTTACATACATAAAAAGGGTACCTGAAAAGCAATGGAGGGCATGAGATCTTTTCGTCCATCAATGCAAGTTTCCAGATAACATTTGGAGCCAGCTCCCATGGACATCATTCCATGTATAAATTGCTGGCAGAAATGAGCTCTAACCTGACAAGAAGCCTCTTGAATAAACAATAGACAACTATCAAGCTCCTTCTGTTGATCGCTTACTAAATCATTTCTCATTAGCTCAGAGTTGATGTGACTCGTGCTCCCAAATGTACTTCTGATGATGTTAGAGAAGAATTGTTCTAACGTTGATAAGTTCACCAGAACAGAAACCTTTTGTGCAAGTGTCTCTGCCAAATTGATTCTTGAACCACCCTTTTCGGTGACAAGTTCATCACAGGTGATGGCTTTTTCGAGGATGATTGTATACTCCAGAAAGAGGTCCACGAGGCCTCTGAGGATCAGACCATCCATTTGAAGGGCGACTAGAGGTGAGATATCCCCTGTGATAGCCTGAATAGAAGAAAGGATAAATGTGAGAGCAAGTCACACCTGGAAGGCACATATGACCAAACAACAGCATGATTTATTTAAGACGCATGCAGAATGGTTATATTTGGTTTTCCATTCAACAATTTTGATTCCAAAACACAATACACAATCTTTAAGGTGACAAAATCAAGCATTAATGTAACCCTGACTTCTTGATGTGTCACCAAACAAACTAATAGTTAACATAGTATTGTTTGGTTGAATGTAATCACTTTCCTTCTGGATTATAAACATTTGTCATTTCTGATTGAATCCAAAAGAAATATAGCATGCTTCTTTACATTTATATGGAAAGAAGTAAGTCACAAATAGTAAATATAGCTTCGAAGCTAGCACTTTAAAGTGCACTCAAACATGTTCACATTTTCCTACAACAATACTTATGGTGGTTGTCTGCTTCAAAACTTATGGTAGTTTCTAGATATGCAACAAGATATTGCTTGGTAAGAATTATCATTGTGGCTTTGAAAAATGGTGAAATTGCATTTGAATCAAACACTTAAACTAATGGTTTTGATCCTATACTAGTAATTTTTACTCTCTATTTACCAGGTTTACTTTTAAGTCAATCTAAGATTATCCACTTTTAAAATTAATTTAAAAGGAAATAAAACAAACCTGTAACAGTGTCACAAACTTCCGGCCGCTGCTAGTGAGCAGGCAATATTCCGGTTGTCTTCCAACCATGATAGAAGAGCAAGTTTCATTTACTCCACTTGATACAAGATATCTACCCAAAACCCAAGATTCAGTTGCTGTAAAGATAGATACAACTTTCTTATAGTGGTCTATATGAATCTGTAAAACCACTTCCATACCAGGACGAATATGCTTGATTAAGTAAGGCCGCAACACTAATGACTGAGTTTCTAACAAAGAGCAAAATGACATTGAAAATTGCACTGATTCTACAACCTTGGGCAATCCACCGCTTATTTCTGAGATGGACTTAACATACTTATTAAAGCAAACAACAAACACTTTGGTTTCTTCACATGCCCACCGAATAAGTTCTGAAGCACTGGGAGAAGCTCCTCCAAATAACATTGTGAAGCTCCTTGCTGCTTGAGAAATCAAAGAAAATAATATTTTTGCAAGGTCCCTAATATACGTCCCATGTAAATTTGAGTTTGAACACTGCAAATTATGTATTCCACTTGCAATACGTAAATGATAGTATTCAAGTAATAAGTGAGTTGCAAGAAGACTATCACCAAGTCTGCAAATTCCAAAGAGCGCCTTTTGAAGTTCTGGTGCAGTAGTTCGTGGGTTTTCAGCCACGTGTGTTAACTGCAGTGTAAGCATGGCCTTCCCCTCGCAAAGTGAAGAATTATATAACGTCAACATGTCTGATGGAGCATTTCCTTCAAACTGCATCCTCTGAAAATTTTCATCCTCCAATTCTACAATGGCCAGAGCTTCATCTATCCTGTTTTCTGATAGAAGAAGATCCAGGGTTTCTGAAACATCATTAATGTGAGCCTCTAACTCACTTGGCTCAGGTGGATCAGTGTTAACATGTTCTTCTATAATTGATTCTATGGTCTCCTCTGATAAAACCTCTAGATATATACCATCTACAAGTTCCTTCACAAGCCCTTTTTGCGTTGAAACATGGTTTTTCAGTTTCATCAGTTCCTTCTTAACGTCTCGTACTTCTTCAAATATTCTGCACGTGTAATTGCACAACCTCATTAGTACTTGCTTATAAATTATCACCTCAATCTTGGATACCAGTTCACCATACTCGAGTAACTAAATTGACTTTTATATGATTATATTATGAGCAATGATAAAGTTTTTTTTTATTGGCAGCGGACGTCCGAGAATAGTGTCCCAACTAATCTCGGGGTGCACATGCCTTCGGAAAGGAGTTTCCTACAAATGCACCTTAGGTAATTTAAGAGGAAAATCCTCCAATCCGATGGTCCCTGGAGATTGTTTGCACCCAAGGGGATTTGAACGTGGGAAGCATACCCTCAAGCCCAACTTGAGCCAACCCCTAGGGGTTAATGCTAAAGTTAGTACAACGTTTACTACAATTTTGCTAGAAGCCAATCCACAGACAGTGGGGTCGTCTTATGAAACAAGGGTAATGCTCGAGCATATCACTGCATAATCATACGATGATGAAGCAAAATTTAGCTAAATAATATCACCTAACAAAGGCTGAGTAATTGGAAAAGACGTTTCTTTGAAAATCTTCAACGGATTCTTCCTTTAGCTCAAGTAGCTCCGAACAAAGATGCTTAATTCCCTAAGAAATCAAAAGCACACGCAAAAAAGGAAAAACACCGGT
This sequence comes from Pterocarya stenoptera, assembly GCA_003123785.1. NCBI lineage: Eukaryota > Viridiplantae > Streptophyta > Magnoliopsida > Fagales > Juglandaceae > Pterocarya > Pterocarya stenoptera. The sequence goes on from QEOT01004130.1 coordinate 590,602, forward strand.
TAGAATTTAGGCATGCATACTCAAATTAAGCAAACAAATAAAAATTTTCTGCTTTCATATTCCTTGCCATTGGGCAAACCAGAAAAGGCGAAATTTCTAGTCTTCCACAGTTTTCTCGGCACACAAAAAGTATATGTAGGAGTTTTTAAGTCAATTATAGAGAGAGGGAGAGGGAGGAAGAGAATCATGCCTTTCCAGCCATTGACTGAATATCGGAATCGTCAGCACAGTAGCTGGACAAGGATGAAAAGTCGGAGCCGGTGGAATGCGTTGAGTTTTCCATCTCTCGGAATCGGAATGTGGAAGGGTTGGAAGAAGAATCCATGGAAAATTGTCTCCCATCAAACAAACGCGATCGGTACCTTGGAAACGGACTTAGCGGAGGAAATGAAGTGAGCTCGAGATTACTCGAAAGGTACTGTTTCGAAGTCTCTGTCGTCGTTTCGCGCCAAAGGCTTTGGTTTCTTCGTTAAACAAAACGGCAACCACTTTGGTTGTCTCTTTCCTTTATTCCCAGACAAAACAAATCATGGCAGTCGTATCAATTTATTAAAATTAAATTTCGATATTACAAAATTACCCTCTATTTCATATAGAATTCTAAATTAATTACAAAATAGTTTAAAACATTCGTCCATCTATGATTTTGTTATTGATTTTAGTACTTAAAAAATAAAATTAAAAACATTTAGACATCATTTATATTCTAAGATAATATGAGATAGTTTTAAATAAAAATTAAAAATTAAATTATTTATTATATTTTATATAAAAATTTAATAAAATTATAATTATAAGATGAGATAAAATTATTTTTATATTTAAACGGATCTTAAACACTTACGGATGCCCGTAGGTCATTGAGGCCTATTTTGTCCTGGGCCTTCCCGTTGCATTTTGAGTTAACTTTCTTATCGGCCCAAGTAAGAAAAATAGATATATATAAGAATAATATTATATATAATTTTAAGGTGTATAAATTTTAGTATTTTTTTGAAAAAAATAATCTTTAATGTGAATCTTATATTTATCAATTTATTTAAATATAAGTCTCATATTTATTTTTTTTTTAAAAATATAATATACAAGACTTGCACATCTATCTGTAAATATTATTTTTTAAATTTTTTAAAAATTTAGTTAGTAGATTAGAAAATGAGCGAGTAGCACTCTTTATTGTTACTGCTAGTTATTTTTGTAATTTTTTTTTATTTTGTTAATATTTTTAAATAGTTTTAAAAAATAAAAAAATCAATATATTTAAAATTATTTATTTTATCATTAAATAAATAAATAAATTTCCAGACAATTAAATAGAGTGGTCAAATTTGGTGGGGGACGCCACATGCCAAATGGTCAAACATGCCACATGCTGCCTAACTCAAATTTTGCACCTCGGAATTTTCGAAAGTTCTATCATGTTATTATAATATTCTTGCATACTATTTAATTCTTGACAGTTCTATGGTTCTAGAAATTGATATATCAAATCTCTAATTGGACACCCCATCTTTGCATTGACAAAATTACACAACAACATACCCATTTTTCCAAACTAGGTCAACATATTTTAATGGAAACCAGTATTTCATTTGTGAATTGATCATATGTTATCTACAAATTCACTACGCAATTCAATTAATGTGCATATAGTACCTTCTATATTTCCCAACACGTAATATGTTGACGTGATATGTTGAATATATTTATAATAAAATAAAATATTAAAACGGGCCAATTTGTAAATTTAATTTTATAAGATATAGACCGGATCATTTCTAAAATAGAAAAAGATAAATACACAATACTTTACACAATAATATTTAAAAGTGAAAAATATTTTTATAAAATACATCATAAAAATAATATCATTTTATAAAAATATTCTTATTTCTAAATATATTTTTAAAATTTATTATGTGAATATCATTACTTGAGATAGGAAGAGACCAAAAGAGATATAATATTTAGAATTATAAAATACACAAGTGTTGTGCACTTCGTTTAAAAAATATATATATAAAAAAAAAATTTAAAAAGAAAAAAACACAATGTGAGCACAAAAGAGAGGCCAAATGGTTCAACGTTCCACAACCAACCGACGGTCAAAACTGCTCGAGAACTAGATGGCTTGTATCAGCGTGACAATAATCTCTTTCTCCGCTGTCTCGCCTTTCTTAATTCTTCCCCCTTCCTCATAGACAGAAACAACGTACAGCCAAATGAGAGCTCTTTCTCCTTCTCCTTCTACTCTAGCCGCCACTCTCCTCCTCGTCCTCCTCCAATGCTCCGTCTCCTGCGCCGGTCAATTCTCCGGCGACCCCTCCAAGCTCTCTGGCATCATAATCCCCGGCTTCGCCTCCACCCAGCTCCGCGCCTGGTCCATCCTCGACTGCCCCTATTCCCCTCTCGACTTCAACCCTCTCGACTTGGTCTGGCTCGACACCACGAAAGTATGTATTTGTTCTTTTCATTTTCCTTTCCCGTAGCATTGGAAATCGGATGAATTCCACTCGTTTTTGTCTCAATTTCCTGCTTTTGGCATCGCATTATTGCCTGCATGGCATTGTTACTGTGGTGCTTTTTTGAGGAACTAAATATGCGCGCTGTACGTCATTTTGTGTCACGCTTTAGTTTAGTTAGATAAAGAGTTAATTTATGTTTATCAGTGTTTATTACGCTAGCATATCAACAAAAATACGTGCGAAATTGCTAAGAATATAAATAAGTGATGGTAAAGGGGCCGTTAGTGAGTTGAAATAATCTTATTTATATCCATAGTCTGAGAAATTCGCATTCCTTTGCCTGCAGCTTCTTTCTGCTGTCAACTGCTGGCTTAAGTGCATGTGGCTCGATCCTTACAATCAAACGGATCATCCAGAATGCAAGTCTAGGCCAGACTGTGGTCTTTCTGCTATCACTGAGCTGGACCCAGGCTATATAACGGGTATGCCTTTTGAATTCTTTTACTATGGTCTTCTTCTGTCTGTTGAGATTAAGATCTTCAGGAGATGTTTTAATCTTCTGGCGGTATGGCCTGCTTAAATAAATTTTGTTGTTCTGTGGTCTGCAGGTCCTCTCTCTTCAGTGTGGAAAGAATGGATTAAGTGGTGTATTGAGTTTGGTATTGAGGCTAACGCAATTATTGCTGTTCCATATGATTGGAGATTGTCTCCATCAATGCTTGAGGAGCGAGACCTTTACTTTCACAAGTTAAAGTTCGTATTTAACCTAAACATTTGTACTGCCTACTATAATTACTGGCTATGATTCTTGTCTCAGAATGGATTCCTGTAAACAAATCAACCCCCCCTCCCCCAAGAGAGAGAGAGAGAAAAGGAGAAGGGGAATTTTGCTTGTCACTTTAATCTATGTACAAAGCTAGAGTTACAATGGATAGCATTCCCATGCTTTGAACAATTTCCTTAGATTTTACAGTTTGTGCTAGGGTGAGATTCATTTACTGGTAAATTTTGGGATGTTGAGAATTTCCAAATATTGCTTTTAAATTTGCAGACTGACATTCGAAACTGCTCTTAAACTCCGTGGTGGTCCCTCTATCGTCTTGGCCCATTCACTGGGTAACAATGTGTTTCGTTATTTTTTGGAGTGGTTAAAGCTAGAAATTCCTCCGAAACATTATGTGCGGTGGCTGGATGAACACATTCACGCCTATTTTGCTGTTGGTATAATCTCTTTGAATCAAAATCCATCCACTTCAAAATTCTAGTTGCTTGAGATAGTTGTGATGATGCTCTTGTGGCCTTTTTGTTTTCTTGATTCCAGGAGCTCCTCTTCTTGGTTCAATTCAGACGGTAAAATCAACACTTTCTGGAGATACTTTTGGTCTTCCTGTTTCTGAGGTTACCTCTTTTACTTCCATATTTTCAGACTATCTCAAAATATTCTGTTCTTACTTGTTCTATTTAAGTAATATATATATTATATTCTGTTCTTATCAGTGCTCTTCTTTGTCTATTTTTTTACTTGTCCTATATGTAATTGTATTTTCTTCCTTGCAAATCAATATTTACTACTTTAATCTTCTTCTATTATTTTAGTTAATGCACAGTGCATCATACTTTTAAAATAGAAGTTCCTACTGTGCCCTTTCAAAAGTTAAATCAACTAGAACCTGTTCAGGTCGTCTTAAGAAACTCAATTGACCGAACTCTTCTTCTCAGTGAGATTGAGACACTGTGAAAGTGCATCATCCACGTACAATCTTGGTTGATGTGGTTACGATATTGAACTAGGATGCCTGTTCCAACTCATGCTTATTGTACATCTTGCAAGGTATCAGGGGACAGCTCGGTTGTTGTTCAATTCATTTTCTTCTTCATTATGGATGTTGCCCTTTTCAAAGTACTGTAGGGCAGATAATACATATTGGAAACATTTCTCTGGGGCGACCAGGCGTGGTCATCAAACATATCACTGCGAAGAGCAGGAATTCCGTTCAAACTTTTCTGGGTTGGCGACAAATATAATCAATATTGAAATTCCTATCCGTGGTAAGAATTTTGAGACTCATGCATGTCTCATTCAGGTAGTAGTGTAATCATTCCCACATGCTTCCTACATCTTTTATTATCAGGGTTTGATGCTTATCCATCCGTTTCGGAAGTAGCTGAGACCAACTTGTCTAGAATGGAATGTGGACTGCCTACTCAGTTATCCTTCTCTGCACGTGAAATCGCGGATGGGACCTTTTTCAAAGCAATAGAGGACTATGATCCAGATAGCAAGAGGCTATTGTACCAGTTAGAGAAGTGGGTATCGTCTTACTAATCGCCAACAAACCCTTTCCACTTGATGTGCAGGCTTTCTGCATAGAATGCCAAATTATTATGACTTCTACGGTTATTATTTCCTGCTAGGACTGAACTTCATTCCACTTATCCTTGAAGCAACTTCATGTCAACCTATCCAGATTTATATTTCCTTTAATTTTAGCTATCAACTTCTTGTTGGCTTCAAAAATTACTATTCCACTTTTGAGGTTGTTATATCGGACATCTGTATCCATGCTGATAATTGTTACTGGTGTTTGCCACTCAAGGTTTCATGATCCTTATAAATGACTACAAATAATCATATTGTCTTCCTATGGGATGTTCTTGAAACTTCTGTAAGGGGTGGATTTATATAGATTAAGCCAAATTGGATGAAGAATTTTAGTTCCTTGATTCTCCTTCAAAAAATTGTGGTTGAGTGGCAGCTGCAGATTAATACGTGTTGATGATTTTAGGTGTGGCTTTTGCCGTATAAAATCTGTGACTCAGTAGCAAGTGCCTAATCATACTTTTTTTAATGAGATTGTATGGAGCTGCAACTGGGATGGTCTGGTCTAAAACTTCAACGAAAAGAGCGTGTCATAAGTCATGACGCGCTATCCAAATGAGATAAATGTAGTTTACCATTGTGCCATAGTATGTGTATTTGCAGTCAGACAATCACTTTGCTTATAACACCTCAAGTAAAGGAGAGTGGTAAATGGGATCCCATATTACTTGGGAGGGAGAAATTCTTACGGTTCATAATGATTCCAAGGAGCTTCAATAGAAGCCTTACTTAGTAATTTTGAAATACAAACTCAGATGTGGCTTGGGCCTTTTTTGGATTGTTACATTGCTGATGTCCTTCTCTATATGTACCTGCAATCAGTTCTCAGTAGTTGCTGATTCATAAATACCAAATGCTATATTGATTAGAATTTCTAATGCTAGATTCTTTTTCCTTCTCTTTTATTTTTTATTATTCTGGAAAGCATAGGATGGTGCTGCTTTCTGGTTCTATTTTCAATAGCCTGTGTTCACAATGCTGTGCATTTCAGGTCATATCATGGTGATCCTGTTTTGAATCCACTTACACCTTGGGACAGACCACCTATAAAAAATGTTTTTTGTGTCTATGGAATAGATTCGAAGACTGAGGTAAAATTGTGTTCTTCATAGTACAGATTTATATTTTTCTTAAAAGGGAAACATGTAATCCTTAAAATTTTGTTTTAGTCAAAAGGACACTTCAAATTTAGAGAGTGCTACTTAAACCATTAGTTAAATTTGTTCCTTTTCCTTTGATATCCTAAGGTCAATAGTGGGTATTATACTGACTTAGAAACAATAGATTTTAGTTTCTTGATGAGTTCTAGTAAACATGTGTGTATATTCCTGAAATCATATGGGCGAATGTGTGTTTGCCTCTTTAGCTTAGACAATTAGAGATTTTGTATTGCATCATAATTTTTTTCTTTGCTAAGTTGTATTGGATCATAATTTCTCTAGTAAGTTCTTGTATTCAGTGGTTATTTAAACTCCACATTTTTAGATCAGTTTTAGTGACTTTCTGGACAGCTAATTAGGTTATATGCATCCAAAGCTATATCTTTGTTATGGCTAGGGGTTTGTCATTGCCTGTTCTATCTTCTAGCTGGTTACCATGGTGAATGATAGTTTTGGTATCTTGTCAATGATAATACAGGTTGGTTATTATTTTGCACCAAGTGGTAAGCCTTACCCTGATAATTGGATCATTACAGATGTCATCTTTGAGGTTGAAGGATCTTTATTCTCAAGGTAAGTGTCATTCATGCTAAGTCTATAATCCTATCAAAAAACTTATTTTGTGGCAAGTGGTAAACTCATCATGGATTACATTTGCTGAAAATTGTTGTCATATTTAACTATATCTTGAAAAGAAAAAGCTTCTTTGGAAATCTGTGTGTGTTGGTGATTTTTTGTTGGTTAAAAGTTACTTTTAGTTACCAGATTTTGTTAGGCTGGTGAGATGAGATATTGAGAGTAATTGCGGTGCACGTGTTTAATGGTGATTCTCCACAACAAGTGGCTATTGACTACCTCAGCCTGGAAAATAGAAGTGCCTATCAACTCTTGAAACCTCAGTTAATAATTTTTTTTTTTTTTTGATAAGTAAGAAATTTTATTGAATCGAGTGAAACTAGGGAATGCCCATGTACACAGGAAGTATGCAAAATGAGACACCTAATTACATTCTAGAAAGCTGAAAAGTAGACAAAAACTCATGAACATTCCCACCCTTTAGTACAATAGCAGAAAACCACTGTAAAAGTGAGAATACAAATAAATTCCAGATTTCCCCCACTGCACGCTCCTTGTTGTTGAAACACCTATCATTCTTTCCGTTCATAAACACCACATTAAACACAAATGTATCATCCGCCATACTGCTGCCAGTTGAGAGCTATTAAGATGCCAATACCAGCATCCTAGGAGATCCGCCACACTTTTAGGCATAACCCAACACAGCCCAGCTCTACTAAGAATGTCAGCCCATAACTCTCTAGCCACGTCACAATGTAAAAGTAAATGATCAATCGATTCCCCATTGCTCATACACATAAAGCACCACTCCAAAACAACAATACCACGTTTCCATAGATTGTCTACCGTCAAAATCTTTCCAAGCGCAGCTGTCCATGTAAAAAAAGCGACTTTAGATGACGCAAAAATCCTCCATATGCTCTTCCATGGAAAAGAGTTAGGCTGTTGGACTGTCAAAACGTTGTAAAACGATTTAACAGTAAACTTCTTGCTCCTCGTATGTTTCCACAGCATGCGATCACTCCCATTACCTCCCAACTTCACTGAATACAAGTAGCTGAAAAATCCTTCAAGATCATCAAGTTCCCAATCCTGAGCATTTCTAGTGAAAGTAACATTCAGTCCCATTTACACGAGACAGCACCTCTGAAACTGCTGCCTGCTGGTTTCCAACCAAGCTGTAAACGACCGGAAAAACAGTGTAAAGAGGTCTCTCGCCGCACCATACATCGAACCAAAAATGGGTTTTTGCTCAGTGACCCACCTCGAACTTGAGATGTTTTTAAAAAATGTTCCACCCCTTTTTAATGAATTTCTATAGGCTAACACCATATGGCCCCCCTACCCTCCTTAGAGCACCATCCCCCCCACTCACTTCCATACTTCCAATCAATAACGGCCTCTCTCCACAACGAGTTCCTGATAACGGGTCCCCTTGTCTCAAACCCCTCGAAGTCTGAAAAAACTCACATGATTTGCCATTGACTAATACAGAAAACCGAGCAGTTGAAACATAATGTTTGATCCATTCACACCACCTGTCCCCAAAGCCACATCTCTTGAGCATATAAAAGAGAAAATCCCAACACACGTGGTCGTAAGCCTTTTCCATGTCTAACTTACAAAGAACCCCCGGGATGCCTTCTTTTTTTTTTATGATACGTAAACAAAACTATATTAATCAAAGAATAAGGCAAAGCCCAATACACATAAGAAAATACACAGTGTGCCCTAGCTAGGAAGGCGTCAAAGAAATAAGAAAGTCATGAAGGTCCATGCCATTAAAATTAACAGCAATGACCCAGGTACATAGAGTAGCGTAAAATAAAACTTTAAGTTCCTCTAATGATCTCTCTCTGTCTTCAAACATCTTGGCATTGTGCTCTTGCCACAAGCACCACATGATACAAATAGGAATCATCTTCCAAACTGCTTTAATCTGTTGCATGACTCCTAAATTTGTCTAGCTGGCTAGCACTGCCACTACAGTCTCCAACATAACCCAAGCCAACTCTACTCGACCAATCACCTTATTCCACAAAACCCTTGTTGTCTTACAATGTAAGAAAAGGTGGTCCACCGACTCTTCCCTCCCCTACACATACAACACCAATTTGCTATGATAATCTCCTTTTCCTTAAATTGTCAGTTGTGAGAATTTTACCCAATGATGTTGTCCACACGAAAAAAGTAGCTTTGGAGGGTGTCTTGTGTCTCCAAAGTCTTTTCCAAGGAAAATAAGTGTTAGGCTCTTGAGTGAGAACCTTATAAAAAGAGCGAAGCGAGAATGCACATTTCCCAGCGGGTGACCACCACAGTCCATCTTCTTGTTGAGTGCTCAGTTTAACGGAGTACAAGAGGCTGTAAAAATCAGCAACACTGTTCATCTCCCAATCTTGTGCTGCTCTAAAAACTGATATCCCAATGGATCTGACCCCCCGAAAGTTCTATGACATCCGCCACTGCAACTTCTTTATCACTTGCGATTTGGAATAATGATGGGAATAAACTTGTAGTGGGGTATCTCCACACCAATCTGCTAAGATCATATCCAAAGTACTAGCAAATCGGCTGAGTGAGGTAGTAGGGAAGATCATCACCAAACCCCAAAATGCTTTTATTAAAGGTAGGCAAATCCTAGATGGGTTTCTTATTGCTAATGCATGTCTGGACAGTAGGATGAAGGCTGGTATAGTAGGAATCATTTGCAAGCTTGACATGGAGAAAGTTTATGATCACGTTAATTGAGATTTTCTTCTCTACCTCCTTGGGAGGTGCTGCTTTGGTGTGAGGTGGCGGACTTGGATTTGCTGGTGCATATCAATGGTGAAATTTTCGGTATTGATAAATGGTAGCCCAGCTGGTTTCTTCCATAGCTCGCGAGGCCCAAGACAAGGCGATCCTTTGTCGCCTCTGTTGTTTGTTTTTGTGATGGAGGGTTTAAGTAGGATGACATCGGCTTTGGTTTCTAATGGCTTTGTGGATGGCTTCTCGTTTGGAACCCCGGATAGGGGTATCATTAATATTTCACACTTGTTGTTTGCAGATGATACACTTGTTTTTTGTAAGCCAGACCAAAATCAGATTCAAGTGTTGAAGGCCTTGCTGCTTTGTTTTGAAGCAGTCTTCGGTTGGAAAGTGAATTTAAATAAATCAGAGATGGTTCCAATTGGAGATGTTCCTAATATATGGCAGCTGGCTAGCATGTTGGGGTGTAAGATAGCCTCTCTTCCTTTGACTTACTTGGGACTTCTATTGGGTGTGGTTGCGAGGGCTTCCTTTGTATGGGAGACGGTGATTGAGAAAATAGAGAAGAGATTAGCGGGATGGAAGAGAATGTACCTATTGAAAGGCAGCAGGATCACTTTGATCAAGAGTACACTTTCTAACCTGCAAACTTATTTTCTCTCACTTTTTCCTATTCCTACAAGTGTGGCTTATCGAATTGAAAAGCTCCAACGTGACTTCTTGTGGGGTGGCATGGGGGAGGAGTTTAAATTCCACCTAGTAAAGTGGGATACGGTTGTCGTCCTATCTCCAATGGTGGTTTGGGTATTAGAAATTTGAGGATCTTTAATCGGGCGCTACTTGGAAAATGGTTGTGGAGATATAATAAGGAACTGGGATGCCTTCTCTTATCCGGCTGTCCAAGCACTCATTAGCAATCAGAATTGAATCCAAGATTTGCCGGCCCCGAACGAAAGCATTTTGAGGTTTAGAAATGAGTCTATTTGTCACCATACTCATTCAATTGGCTAACATCTTTGATATGATTTTATAGATCCCACCTACCAAACTAATAGGACAGAAGTCTTTCAATTCATAGGCTCCAACTATCTTCGGGATAAGAGCAATGAAAGTAGCATTTAGTGACTTCTCAAACTTGTGAAAAGTATGGAAATCATGGAAAATCTGCATCCCTTCTTCCTTCACTATATCCCAACACTCTTGAAAGAAAGCCATAGAAAAATCATCCGGGCCCAAGGCGTTATCTTTGCACATGCCTCTCACCACTGTCGATGATGTTGATATCCTGATGTTCTCTAATGCTAGATTGTTGGTTGTCTTATTCATGTGACTTGTGGACATGGTTTTTGGTGCTCTTTGCTCCATTTTTCCTGTGGCTCTCTTGTGGCCCATTTGTTGTTATGGTGCATTAACTCATGCATTAGTCAATCAAATTTTCCCTACCTCATCTCCATGCCTGCTATTTGGCTGACTAAACTGATCATGTTACCCATTGGCTTCGTATTCACAAGCCTTATGCTCTATGTTTCTGCTTTCTATAAAGCAGTGTATACAAGTATTGAACAGAATTTGTCAAAAATATTATTCTTATGGATAAGGTGAACGGGTGGGAATATGTGAATGTAGGTGTCTCACTCTCTTTATGAACTGTGACATACACATTTGAAACATTTATGTAGGTCAGGGGATCTGGTTGAAGGGAATGCGGGAGCTGCAAGTGGGGATGAGACAGTAAGTTGAAGAAATAGTGTGGTTGGTTTTATTATAGGATATATTTAATCATAAGATATATTCAGATTCCCACACTTCAGTCTGGGTATCTGATAATTTCATTTATAAATTGCACACAACAGTGCTTTAGCTTCCTATGAAAAAGACATAACTGTTTACAGGTTCCCTACCATTCCCTCTCATGGTGCAAGAATTGGCTTGGACCAAAAGTGAACATAACAAGGGCTCCTCAGGTATTCCTAGTTAGCATGTGTGTTGTCCCTGTCCGAGTGCAATAAGTGTATGGAATTGCATTATGTGTATGCATTATGATTTTATGCCTCGTAAATGCAGTTGCTTAATATGTATGGATGATATTTAAGTGAATACAAATCTCTGTTATTGATCAGATCAGTTGGTAAGACATACCATGACATTTTGGATGCATGGTGCATGCTATTAGATGTAAATTTGTCTCAGTTGTGTTCTTTGAGCTCTTACCATGTTATGTATTTTTTTTTTTTTTTTGAAATGAGTTATGTATTGCTTCTTAGTGAAGTGAATCAGTTTTGTGATTTAGTGAAATTAAATCTGAGAATTGCGGAGCCTGAAAACATATTCCTCATTTGTCTCCAGTTTCAAGAGTTTAAATGGTTTCCCTTGGTCTTTGATGTTCTTGTCACCATGGGCTGGCCTTATTTACTTCTATTACCTTTGTGTAATGTTTCCATTGCTTGTATATCCATACTTGTCTTACAAACGAAAATGCAGTTTATGGGGCCGACATGTTAAACATCCAAAATTTTGTTTTTCTATGAGAGCTTTGATAATTCCACGTTGTTCTGAAAATGTAGTCGGAGCATGATGGGTCCGACATACAAGTGGAATTGAATGTAGAACATCATGGAGAAGACATTGTTCCCGATATGACAAGATCAACAAGGGTTAAGTACATCACCTTTTATGAAGACTCGGAAAGTATTCCTGGAAAGAGGACAGCAGTTTGGGAGATTGATAAAGGTGTGCTACATATCTATGAATTGTGCATGAAAAGAGTCATGTCAGTGTATTATAGCTCTTTGACTTTAATAATGCCCTTATAAACTGTATCATTTGCTTTGTTATTTGAGACAGCATGGCATAGCTATGCAACATGCAATGTACAACTGGTAGAATTGTATATAAAATATAGAGTTAGTCTACATACAGTCCCCAAATGGGGACTGCTCATGCAAGCCCATATAGTTATGTTTAAAAATAAAATAAAATTACAATAATATCCTTTTTAAAATAATACTGTTTTCCCTTTTACCCTCATTCATCAGTGAGACTGCACATGCAGTCCCCCACTCAGGACTGCAAATAGAATTTCTCTAAAATATAAGGGCTGGTTCTTGTTGATTTGAAAGAATTATATTCAATTTGTGAAATATTTTAAAGATGATTTAGAACTGGCCGGATTGTTCTATGATACTAGAAGTTTTATTATTATCGTTATTTTTTATAAGGATTAGTTTCTCAATTTTGGATATTCCTGCCTTATGATTTGGAGGTGGGTTATTGTCATGAAGTTTTATATTTAGTCAAGAATTTGGACTCTTTTGTAGTTTTTATGGAATATCTCTCCGTGGCAAATTTGAGTTGCCCTTATTGTCTGTTTCTTTCTTCATACCGTGATTCATACCAAACACTAGTAGAAAAAGGGTTGTTAATAATAGGAGTTATACTCATTAAATTGAGACTATTTCTTCTTGTAGCAAATCACAGGAACATAGTTAGATCCCCAGTCCTAATGCGGGAGGTGTGGCTTCAGATCTGGCATGATATTCATCCTGATGCAAAATCCCATTTTGTTACAAAAGGTGAATCTTTATCTAATTATTTCTTTTGGAAGAAGGAAGAGGGGGAGGGGCAGGGGCAGGGAGTTTAATTTGAGCAATATTAACTGATAAGTTGTCTAATAGCTAAGCGTGGGCCTTTGCGGGATGAAGACTGTTATTGGGATTATGGGAAAGCTCGGTGTGCATGGCCTGAGTACTGTGAATATAGGTTATTTCTTTTCCTTAAGAACAAACTCATTTTTTATTGGAACTTATGCTTTTCCTTTGTTTTAATTCATGCTATTATTGTTTTATTTGATGGATGGCAATGCAGGTATGTTTTTGGGGATGTTCATCTAGGGCAGAGCTGTAGGGTGAAGAACTCTTCATCTGATCTGAAGTTGCATTATCTATAGATCAGAAGGTGCCAGTTATAATTTTTCTTCTCTATCCAAATATAATTTGAACTGGCAGTTGAGCATAATTTAGAATTTTTTAGGAGGAGCTTAGGAAGAAAGAAAATTGATTGCACTTTTACCAGAGTCCCCACGAAGACTTCTTGATGAACAATAATTTCCTTTGGGACCCTGCTTTGACTTTCCTCAACATGAAAGCATGATGATTGTCCTCAAACTTAGGATTCACACATGCTATTAAGTATTTACAAAGCATTCTTGTCCAGCATTTTACCAACTCTCCTAGCTTCAGCCTTATATCTGTTCTGGTCATTATGGGTTGAAAAATGAAAATGAAAGATTTTGGAGTTTTATCTGTCAATAATTGCGTTTTCTTCTGGGTGTGGTACTGCTATAGTTTCTCATCAGACATAAATTTGGAGTTTTAACATACATATATTTGAATATATACATATATAGATAAATGCATGTACGATTTTGTTCATTTAATGATATTTTGTTTTGTCATATTACAGCTGCTTGCTTCGGCACATACTTCACAAATACGAGAGGTCCAGTTTGTTCGAAATCACAATTCATCCAGTTCAGTGATTGTATAATGCACAATAGGAGTAGGGAGTAGGGATTGCAATTCTAACTTGCTGTCTTGGCTTCATCCTTCAGCCTTTACTACTGCAGCTTTGCATTGCCAGCCCCATTGTGGCTAACATTCTCCAAGTCCAAGTAGCTTCTTGTGAGCACTTCCTTGCTGAGCCATCATCACAGCAGAAAAAAGCGGAATCTTTTTTATTATCAAGAGACAGTTATTAACATTGTATACTTGTAATATGATTTTAAGGAGGTCTTTTCTTTTTACCTTAAATGTAAAAGTCAAATGTTCTAATGCAGGGAAGTAGTCTCCACCTTGAGCCATGATAATGGCATTAGAGCTGGGAGTATCCATCCATTTTTTATGAAATGTCTCTTCAAAGATTGATCAATTAGAATTGTATAAACATGTAACAATGTCTCTTATTCTTTGCCCATAAAAAAAGAAAAAACAAATGTCTCTTATTCTTTTATCATCATCTATTTGCAAGTGCTGACCCTTCTTTCATTGAATGTTAACGAATTTTTCTGTCCCTCTTGGATTTGAACTTGTGAAAGTTCACTAAACAGTTCTGATAATTCCTCCCATATGAGAGATGCCCTTTGCCCCCGGATCGAGTCTCGATATCCCAATCTAGTATAAAAAATAAAGAGTTTGTTATGATATAAGGGTTAAATGTCTAACCAAATTAGTATTCAACAATTATAAGCTTTTATAGTTAAGTTTGGATGTTGAGTTGAGAATTTTTAATTTGAGATGAAAGTTAAAAATTAAATAAAATATTATTTTTTAATATTATTATTATTTTGAGATTTGAAAATGTTAAATTGAAATTTGAAAAAATTAAATTTTTTATTATATCTTATGTGAAGATTTGAAGAAGTTATAATGATAAGATGAGATGAGAATTTTGTGTTTGAAAAAACTTTCAAATCTAATTCAGAACAAGGACTACGTCATGGATTCAAGTTATGGAGGGGGCAACCTATAGATTGGATTAAAATGCATTAGTACTATGTATGGATATAGTATTAAGTCATTGAATACTGATAGATGAGAGAAGCTGCTAAAACAAAAAGGGTTACCACCAGATCAGTGTCGATAGAGTGGGCCATCGGGTTAGGAAGCATGGTGAAATGTTATGATCATGAGGATTAAAGGTCAAACCAAATTAATATCCAATGGTCCTAGAACTTTTGGATCAATAGTTAATGGTACCGGATATTTTCCGAGTTGGCGAAGTCTTTAGTCTACTAGCCTTTCTGATTCAAATTCCATCGGAGGCACAGGGGCTGCAAAGTCTTTAGACTACTGCGTTAAGTTCGTGGAGTCTGGTCAAGTACCAAACTAATATTCATATATATAAAAAAGGGTAGTTGTCGTTGTTTTTTACCTTCGTCTTAGATGAAAATGTGTTAATAATATCCGTACGTACGTTAAAAAAAAAAAAAAAAAAAAATTTCCCTCCCATGTATAGTTATGAAACCCAAAAACTTTGATGATGGCAGTATGCATATCGAAAATTATAGAAAGCAATTCAAGAAATTTTCAAGAGTTTGTGAAAGGGACAGCTTATGGTTCAAGAATGCAATTTTTCCTTTGATCAGTAAGAAGAATGCAATTCAAGGTCAAGAAATTAGTATTCAATTCTAATTTGTTTCACACCTACAAACCAATATTCAACTAATCGTCACAAACAAACATGAATGCAGTTCACAAGAAGAGAAGAGGGGAAAGAGAGAGAGAGAGAAAGAAAGAAATAGAAAAGAATATGGAAAAATGCATAAAACAGAAGACAACAAAACATTGTTTTGGCCTCATCTAGCTGCTCTTTTGATCTCGAAGGAATACTCGAGTTCCAAATGACATCTCTTGTCATCATCTTCAAACTGTGTAAAGAAGGTAACAAGAAAAATTAACATCTGTCACATTAAATTAAACAAGTGTGTAATATCCAATTCAGATTTTATTATATCCAATCCAGATGATATAATCTAATACTTGTCACAATGTTTTGATGACACAAGTTATTTTGGTGAACACATGCATCATCCCCACGGAAGTAAATTCCCACATGGTTGCCAGTTATTTCAATGCTACGTATTATGTTAGAAAAGAATTTACCAAAGAACAA
>QEOT01004130.1:608594-633654 GCA_003123785.1 Pterocarya stenoptera
TCTTTTTACCCCCAATGAGAAGCAATGTCATTTTGCACCAACTTTACGTAAACCGGCGTTTGACACTTGGTTGTTGGAAAATGATACACTACACGTAACACTACTGTATAATAGTCTCGGAATTTTTTTTTTTTTTTTTTTAAGAATAAGTTATGCTATCTCCAGTTATTTTTATAATTTTTTTTTACACTTTAAAATAATTATTTTATAATAAAAAAATTGACGCGGCCAATTATATTAATGGAATGTATAAAAAATACGCAAAAATAACTACACATAAAATTTTTGTTCTAAAACATAAGAAATAGAAATTTTGTCATGTTAGCTTGAAAATAATATTATTACTTTTTAAAAATAAAAAATTATTTTTTATAAAAAATAAATGAAAACGTGCCCCTCCAACCACTCTACAATGGATCGAACATGTGATATTCTCAATCTATCATAAGGTATAGTATTACTAAAAAAGACAATGTATATACAAGTTAGTATTTTCTTTTTAAATAATAGGAGTTGGAATTGTGAGGATTTAATCACCAACATGATTGAGACTTTTTACTTGGACCATTAGGGGCTACCCTAAATTCTAATAATAATAAAGTATTAATACATTGGCAAGCGTCAAAGAACATAGCGAAAAGGGAGACTAAGGGATAAAGAAGTGCATTAAAAGAAGTGGGCCTTCTCCAATTCAATTCAAAGCTTTACTCGTGAGTCGCGCCTTGATTAATTATAAGACTTTTATTCTTTTTATGGCTTATTCTATGATTATATTAGACAAGACATTTCTGTTCTAATTTTAAGGTTGCGGTATTTTGAAATATTTTGATATATTTTATGAATAATAGTAAAAAAATAATAATAAAATAATAAATAATGATAATAAAAAAAAAAATAACAATAAAATAACGAATAGTAATGAATATATCTTAGATTTTGTGAAGAGATTTCTCAGTTTAAGTTTGAAATCGAAAAAACAAAAATGAAAACAAAATTTCCAACCAACAAAGAAAAAGATACATATAGGATAAATAATCACATATCATCTAATGTCAAATTATAAAATGATGAGAAGATAAAAAGAAAATAGATAATAAATAAATTTTTTTTTTATATATTTATATATGAGCATTGCTATGAATAAGCCTACACACCATATACCAATGTGTTTTTTTATTTTTTTTCAATTTTTTTTTATTTTTTTTTATTTTACTCTTCTTGAAACATTTATATTTTTTTATTCATCATCTATATAATACACATTTAATAAGAGAAACAAATAAAAAAATAAAAAAAATTATGGTGTGTGATGTGGCAAAGATTAATTCTTTATATATATATAGAGAGAGAGAGAGAGACTGTTTCGTTTGAATTCAAAACCTACCTTAACTAATTTCAACTCATCTTATCTCATCATTACAACTTTCTTAAATTCTTACGTAAAATATAATAAACAATTTAATTTTTTTAAATCTCAAAATAATAATAATATTATAAAAATAATTTTCTAACAATATTTTATTTTATTATTCGCAAACCATCTTAATTCTTGAATCCAAACAAGTCTAATTGTACAAGTTGCATGTGAGGAAAGGAGTGAGCCAAGAGAGAAGATCAGAAGACTGTTCAAGACACAAGTAGTTGTGTTTGTCGTTTGTTAATTTGATTGCACCAAAGCATTTCTCGTGATACACTGTATGAGTGCTATGGATATGGTTAGCGGCGCCTACCCGCCCAAACCAGCCCGCACCCCCAGACCCTTTTTCCACTGTTCCATACTCTCTTTAATTTTTTACAGCTTTACTTTTAAAGCATTGTATTTTGTACTGATACAAGATTAATCTAAACCCAGTTTCTAAGGATTTTTCTTTATGGGGAAAATAGATGAGAACGAATGTTGGCCCATCATGGACTTTCTCAATTTCATTTCCTAGAGTTGGTGCAGTCATGCCTTCAACACAACAGATCTGATAAACCTTTGATTGGAAATCAAAATATATTAGTATTCATTCTACTGATCACATAACCTTGTCAAAGAAAATAAAAAATAAAAACGAGTTGAGTTTTTGAGGCTTCAAAAGCCTCATTAAAAATAGTTTATATAATGTTGTATGCAAGTAAATCTGTGGGTAGTCACTCACTTGTACTAGTTTGCTATATCCCCTAACCCTCACCAGAACCTTACTCTGTCTCAGTGTTGCAACTCAACCAGATCAGATGAACTTTCTTTTTATTGGCTTTCACTAGCAACAAGTGAAGATTCATATGAGAAGACAATGGTGGGAGAGGAGGATTCTGGGGGTTTACAGAGATGAAATGTTTACATGAAACCATCATCGGAAGGGTTCAATTGGGGCAGATTCCTCAAGAAGAGTGGCAGCCTCAAAATATTCAGTAGCTTCTAGTAACGATGATGCAGTGCCCTCAGATTTATAGAGTAAACCGAGATTATACCATGCAGAATAATTCATTCTGTCAAGTTGTAGTGCATTCATCAGAAAGCTTCTCACAACTGCATGTGATGGGTTACCGAGCTGCCTGAGAACCACAGCTGTGGAGATCAAGGTTGGGACATGGGTGGGATCAATTTCCAAAGCATCCACAAAAGCTTTTAGAGCTTCTTTGTAAAGTCCCTTCGCTTCATAAAGCACACCTGTAAATTTCATTATGATCCCTTCAATTATAGGTCTCAGCCATAACCATGCCACAAAACATAGTAGTTTTCTCACAAGAAATGTTCAAATCAGTCTTTTCTCTCTCAGTTAAAGATTCTAGGGGCATATAGCAATACTCCAATACATTTATTTATCTCAGATTGAAACTGAATATTTTAAAACATGAGGCAGAACAAAAGGGGAGTAATTGTCAAGCCCTACCAGCCAGTCAAGTCATTGTATGAAAACAGAACCAAAATCCCAGCAACCAACGGTCCGACAGTTTTTAATTGAAAAAAGAATGGGGATCAAGAGGCTGGTAATTTAGCTCAGGTAAAAATCTCCAGGAATGACAAAAGCTAATTCATGATAGCACGCAATGCAAAACAAATGAATAATTATCAATAGAATGGACACCCAATTCAAAAGGAAATTTATATTTCTTTACAAGTGAAAAAGGAATTTTATATTGATAGAATTTTTTCATCTTTCCTTAAAATGGCCATGAAAACTTGGGAAAACTATAAAGTAAGCAAACCTCCTAGAAAGGGAAGCAAACATAGTGTCTGCCTTAAAAAATTCGAATGTCGGCTGTATATTCAAAATTCCTGTGTACTTGGACTATGCCTATTTATTTACATTAATAAAATCTTTATATATATATATAGCCCAAAACTATGCCTATTTACTTGCATTAGACAAAAGTGAGATATATATAGCCCAAAACTATTTTTTTTATTGGCACCAGGCTTCCGAAAACAGCGTCCCAACTAATCCCGAGAATGCACAGGTCCTCGATAAGGAGTTTTCTGCAAGTGCACCTCCGGTAATTCAAGGGAAAAATCCCCCAGTCCGACATAAGTACATAGCCCAAAACTTTTTGTTTTAAGAAATTATGGGATCAATCCACTAGAGCCTAGAAGTCCGGTATAAGTACCATAGCCTCAAGGGATATCACTAAAAAAAAGTGTTGGTTGGCAAATTATGTCAGGCTCAGCCTCAACCCTCAACTGGTGATTGCTGTATGGCTATTAGGATATATGGTCGACACAATTTTTTGAGCTCTGAAGGGTGGCTTGTTTAGGCCAACCCTTTGTGAAAAAAAGGGAAAAAAATAGCTATCACTGAAACAAGATTCATTGTTAACAACTGCGTCAAATTTGTCCTTTTTCATAAACTTTTTATCTTGTTTCTACTAGAAACAACCAAGTAAATCATATTTTCAGTACTTTGCGAAAAGCGGAAAAACTAAATGTCAGTTTTGTTTATTGAAAATTACGTGAACAAGTAAAATTGGACGACGACAGAACTTTTACCTAAACAAAAAGGCATCTAAAATATCAAGGCAATGATTGGAAGAAAGAAAAAACTATAGAATGAGTGATGATATAGATATACCTGTGGCATGACATCTAGAAGCAGAGTAAGAACAGATGGCCTTAGATTTTGAAAGACAAATCTCAGCATCACGCCATTGTGACAGGCTTATGTAGAGATAAGCAAGATCATGCCATACTTCCACTTCCAAACTCTTAGCAGGAGTTTTGCTGCTCTGTGATGAGTATTTCGAAAATATTAACTAGCTCGAAAAATTTTTATCTAAACAGAATTCTTGGAATGTTAAAAATACAAAGAAAAAAGGGAGCTGTTTTTGGTAATGGAAAACGTATTCAGAAAATGGAACTGCAATTATCCTCTGCATATCATTTTTGTCATCAGTAAATATCCCCCATATATCAGTTATAGAGAAGAGAGAGAAAGAGAGAGAGAGAGAGAAGAGAAACTTCCACCACTTTTGACTTTAAATGATCCAAGTAGGGCTGAATCTATAGACGTATATCTATCTAGTTATGACACTAGTCCTTCAACGATATAGCTTAAATAAAAATAAGCAAAGTGTCTCAAATAGAAATAATCTTTTGCCGATGTCCGTCATCCTATCTCTTGGAACCAGAGGTCGCATTCAGAATGCCAGTTAGTAAAAACCTACCATTTTTCTCATATCAAGCACTACTAAGATAATAACGTGAGAATATAAATGCATCCAACTCCAAAAAGAATATTTGATTCTTTCAGGAACAAGACACAGTTTAATTCCCACGAAGAACAGAACGTGAAGAAATTTTAAGCGAAAGGTAATAAGAGTTCTATGTCAAAATATTGGAGCTAATAATTTTGAGCTTAACAAACCTTGATAAGTTTCTTCCCAGACCCAAAGCTTTTGCGCTGAACTTGAAGAATGGCAAGAAGCTGAGTATAAGTGTCAATGGCAATTTTTAACTGACCCTGTGCAATTTGAAGTTTAGCTTTAGTCCGCAACAGCTCTCCCTGATCCCATTTTCCAGTCTCATCCAGTGCAGCATTAATGACAGTTTCGGCCTCAATAAACTGTTTCTTAGCTGACAATATCCGGGCCAATAATAACCACCCATGAACATTATAGCCACCTTCCAATTGCAGCAAGCGCTTTGCATAATAAAGTGCAGCATCTAACTTCCTCTGCTCAGCATTTTCTAGGCTGAGATGGTAAAGAATATTGGGGTCATTCATTCTTGTCATTTTCCCAGCAGTTTCAAGGGCCTGAACTGTCTCAGACTGCCTTGTGGCCCTGTCTGAATCAGCAACAGCTGATTTTGAATGCGCTGAAAGTGAGACACCCAATAGAAAATTGGCAATACTTTCCAATTGATTGCATCCACAATCCAAGCTTTCAAAGGCTCTGCAAGCAAAACTTATCCCTTCCTCGGCAAGATTCGGGTTTTCCCCACAAATCTTTGATGCCAATAATAGAGCTGGAAGACATTTTGGATCCTCACTGCCATTCAACAATTTTCTAAGTAGATTAATAGCAACCAAGTCCTCCCCTGCTCCACAGTAACAGAGAGCTAGAGTATGGTACCTATCTTTCCGATTGATGATTCCAGGAGGCAGTTCTTCTACTTGATTAGCTAAAGCCCTCAAATCCCCTGCCACAGATAGAGCAAATGAAAGGTGATCCAGGATTGATGGATCCCACTCAATTCTCTTGAGAGAAACTTTTCTTAATAGTATCATCAATAGAAGTATAGCCTCTTCTAGATTATTCCTGGGTATGAATGAACTGTCCATTTGGGAGCGGAGATTTGGAGGACTTGCTTCACCTCCACTGTACAGAAGAAATATGGCAAACTCTTTTTGGATCTTTGCTGTGGTTACTGCATCAAGATTCCAATGGTGCAGGAGCGCCTGTCGGTATGACAAGATTGCTTCATGTGGAGAATCAGCAAGTTTCCATAATTCTGGAAGCAACTCAACAGCTTTGTTTAGAGTCTCCTGCAATTTACAATCAGCACCAAAGTTTTCAGGCAAGCCTCCAGGTAATGAGGACTCAACTATGTCCAGAATAACTTTGCAAGATTGAGCAGCTTCTGCAAGAACAATTTAAATAGGAATTAGCTACGCAATGATGTTTGGATTGTTAAGCTCACAAATTTCATTTTTTTCCTTCATTTATTTAGTCTTTTTACAAGCAAAAGATCATGTGCAAAGTCCCCATTGCTTGGCCAGATTCTCAATGGAACTCAATATGCTAAGCTGCAAGACTAGAATGAGGAACTACAAATACAGTGATGGAACCGGAAATCTTTTGGTGAAGACTCAAGTGGGAATGATATGCAAAATAATTTTTCAGGGAACATTAAGATTATGCATTAGTTTTGTTGACATTCTTATTATTATGACTACAGCAATAAGAATTTAATCTCAAGAAGGTCTTGATGTAAACCATGTCCTTCACACCCTTCAATAGAAATCCGACACAAGCTTTTTATTGCAAGACAAAAAAAAAAAAAATTTTTTTAAATTTTTAAAAAAAAAAAAAAACCAGGTGGACAACCACCCACAAGGAATGGTTGCCACCTCATTTGGGGTGCGACTGGCCACCCCTGGGGTGGTCTGCCTCCACCCTAGCCAGGTGGATCTCTGGCAAGGGGTGCGGCCACCACCACTGGACCAACCGTAAATTTTTTCTATTTTTTATTTCGGTGCATTTTTTTTTTTTTAAATTGTAGAATCCTTAAGTGGCAGTTTGTGATTGGAGGGTTTTTACACCCCATCTTGACAGTGGGGACTCTCCAGCAATATATGTAATTGAAAAAAACTGTTGAAAAAGTCCATGAAGTTTTCCAAATACAAAATCTGAAATTATAGTAAAGCAACAGCAAAAATAAACTTTATCACAATTATACCCAAACCTAAACCATGCTCTCATATTTATCACTGGGATGAAGGAAATAGAAAAGCAATGTGAAGATTGAAAATATGCAAGTTTCAACTAGCAACTTCTCTAAATTATTATATTTTTGACGAGTAAAAGAAAAAAGGAGCAACTTCTACAAATTCAGAAAGAAAACGTAAAAGAAATACCTTTAAACCTCCCAAGACCCTGCAATGATTTTGCTTTCAGAAAGATTGCTTCCAAGAGTAAGCTGACAGCATGTATAGACATAGGTGGGCTAGCAAAATTTTGAGAACGCCTCTTATGATGTTCTCCTTTTCTAGCAAGGGCGACTTTTATCTTAGGAGTTACCACAGCAATGTCTATTCCTTCAAATACATGTAATGCAGCTTCTATATTGCCTTTTTGGTACTCATATCTTCCTAATAATGCTCTTGCTTCCTGCATAAACAGAGATCTTGGTCTTAAAGATGCAAAACATATTATCACAAACATCCTTCACAAAAGTCGATGCAGATCATTTTCATCACTGATTTCTGAGGTTCGAGTATAGAAATATCTTGTAGTGTACAACAGCAATTGAATCCCTATTATTCGCTTAAGAAGAGTGCAAGTCTTGAAAGGCAACATCTCATTTGATGATGTGGACAACAGCTTCATTTATAAATAGTAAGGAGGGAGGAGTGGCCTTGAATTGAAGCACTATTAAGGCTAAAGGAAGGCCCAAATAAATGTACATTGGAAAATGGGATGGACTCCAATCTAAAGGCAGAAATGGCCTTTAACTAGACTGGCCAAGGATTTCAGTTTTATAAAATTGAAAATCAAGCATTTTTTTTTATAAGTGAAAATCAAGCATTGCTACTATGGGTCACTATATATAATAGATAATTTCCGCCCATGTGTAAATTAGGAAAAAGAAAAGTGATTACTCCAGAGATAAACACACTCCAAAGCCAAAAAAAAAAAAACGGAGACCAACCTCATAATTCAAACAACCACTCTCACGCAGAGATGACTCAGCTTCCTCTATGTTCCCAGTATCCAGCTTCTTTTCAACCTCAACAGCTTTTAAAGAATCCGCACTTTCTGAATAATTCTTGATTGCAAGTGATTCTGATGAAGGAGCCATTTCATCTACTGCGCTAAACTGCTCCCCGGAGCAGATACACTTCACAATCTTGCCAAGTTTCCGCCCAAGTTCTCTGCCCCTCCGCTTTCCAATCCTATTCTTACTCCTCATATTGCCTGAAGACACTCCAAAATCTTTTCACCAACACCACCACCAAAGGTAAATCAATAACTTCTATATGTAAATATACAATACATCAGCAACACAAGCCCACTAATCCCGTCCTAAGATCATGTCCAAACAGACCTATTATCATATACATCATACAATAAAGTCCACGCATCGCGAAAGAAATAGAATATGATGACCAAAATTTCTAGCAACCATAGCCAATTATGGTTCAAATGAACTGCAACTTGAACTCCGACCCAAGAAGACAGATAAGGAGTCAAAATTCACATCAAACGAAAACGAAAACGAAACAACAAAAGCATATATAAGAGCTCAGCGTTGCGAAAAGCTCATTTCTTATCAGAAGCAGAAGGCCACGATATTTCTGACACCCCACTAGAAAAATCATCAGGAATTATCGAAATTCAACCTACACAGATAAAACCTACAGACATAATTTAAAAAGGTCACAAATTTATGATTTTTTTCTCACGAACTCACTCAAGTGACAAATTAAATACCACCGACTAAAGCGAATAAAAGATATACAAAACAACACAAAAGTATTCACCTTTTGATTTTCCAAAAGGAAAAGCAGAGGCTTAGAGCCCACAAGCCACGGAAACCAACACCCATTAACTCCGATTTTGTTCCAATCAATCAAAGCGGCTGCTTTGAATTCTCTGAATCAATCAGAGAATCCCACAGCTCCAAGAACTTGTCCTTCCGCTTTATTTTGCTTTGAAAGAATACTTTGGAAACAGGAAATACCGATGAATTTGAATTGAGTCGTAAGGGAGAAGATTATATGGGATTGAGGATTTGCAGTAAATTCGTTGGAGTTTTGGGAAAATAAGATATTCTGCATTGGGCCCACTCGTGTAATTGACCACCGTGGCTGAGGTTAGATTTCTGCCGCGTGGAATACGTTTCATGCTTTTCTGTGCTGCCGATCAAATGTTTATAAGCTGATATATTCCAACAAATATCTTAAATAATAAATTACAGTACATGTGATAAAAATAAATAAAAATAAACCTAACAGTAATGATCTCGTATTTTCCCAATCTTGGTCAATAAAACTATAAGAAAAAAAAGGTCGTTTTAAGGATTTTTTTTGGTTGAAGAGGATCCATCGATGTTATGATGCCCATTAAAATGGTTCTAGCGAGTTGCATGAGGTCGGAGATGAGTATCCTATCAAATCTAGAAATGAAAGCTCATACAAGTAACATTTTTTGATAAATGAAAAGAAATGATATTTACAGTCGTAGAGTATATAAGCACTGCATAATCTCTTTATAAAAAGTGAGTAAATACGAAATCTATATAAAAAAATAATAATAATAAATTATATTCTTTTTCAAAACGGTTATACGACACTTGTACATTTTACAACTGTAAGTAACTAAAATGAAAGTATGGACATTGAAAGAGTAGTGTATATCTACTCCAACTTCAAGAGGCTATTGGCTCTTGGGAAGATGATCAAATATTATTGAAGAATGCTATTTATCATTATCATACCACACATTAATATGTAATTTGTCATTTTTGACATTTTATTTAAACTCATATATTTACACATCAATATACGTATTTAAATAGAATAAAAAAAATAAATAAATTATATATTGATGTGTGAATAACTTAACATCGTCCTTACCCGCTGCATTCTTCATGTAGATAATTATAAATAAAATTTTACAATGTTATTAGCTACACTGAACTGCTTATATATTTATATATAAGCATATATTGTCTTTAAAATTTTTTATATTCAGTATGTGTATTTCTTTTAATTTTATGTTTTGCATTTCGGATAAGAACTATATTTGCTTTAAAAATAAATCCCCCTTTAATTTTTTTTCCTTTTGTTCGTTTTTGTTTTTCTTTTAAAAAGAGAGAAAAAAAAAACAAAAACAAAAAAACAAAAAAGACAAAAAAAGGAAGAACGACTGCATGTGCGTGTCACGGTCAGAAAAGAGTGCGGAAAACGTTATATTCTCCTCCTCTAGGTTTTGTTTGGATTTAGATATAGACTCATCTCATCTTATTTTATATCATCTCATTATTATGATTTTTTTAAATTTTTACATAAAATATAAACAATTCAATTTTTTTTAATTTTAAAATAATAATAATATTAAAATAATAATATTTAATTCAAATTCATTTAAATTTATCTCATCTCACTATCCACGAACCCTTAATTGACCCGAGAAATAAATAATAATAACTGGATGGAAATTGGAATACACTAATTCCATAACGACCTCGATTCTTGCAAATTATTTAATTGATTTTTTTTAGTCAGTTTTCGAGAAAAATAAAAACAAATAGGAGAAGACATTTAATGGTAACTATGACGAGGCTAAACAAGATCAATTAAGAAATGTTAAATGTACTTAAAAAGACCACTCGTAAGTTATTAATATGTTAAAATTTATGAAATTTAAAATTCAAAATTTGAATTTAAAAAAAAAACTGATAGAATAAGTTTTGTAAATAAAAATGCAAGTAAAGTTGTAAGTATATGTAACATCATTCAAATGAATTAAGAATTATTTCAGAGTATTAAAAATAAAATAATTATTTATTATTGTCTATGCGAATCTCAACTGTAGTATTAATTGTTTAATAAATAGTATAATCCACATTCGATATGTGAATATTTTTTCGTTCTAAACTATATTATTTGGACAATAATTTCTGAAGATCAATTTTTTAATTATCTGTTGGGATTCGGAGATCTAAACAGATGTAAATTATTATGAGAAAATTTGTCACATAAAATATGAGACATTCATTAATTTGTTGTGGGACATGCATAGGGATGTATGTGCTGTTAGTGTCATGTGGTCATGGCATGATTCATCTTCATTAATTAGAGAATGTTCAATACAAAGATTTTGGAAGAAGGCGAGGGTGCTTTACTTTCATGTTAGCTTACTTGATACATACCAAAAAAAAAAAAAAAATGTTTATGTTATTTTTGGTATCAAATTTTATCATTTTCAATCATATTGACTGATATGATATATTTTAAATAAATTTATACATCAACTGCTTAAATTAAAAATATGATATATCAACTAATTTCAAAGATGTAACATAAGAAAATTTCGAGATGTTGTTCATTAATATTCGAAGACTAGGCCCCGTTTGAATTAAGAAGTGATGTCAATTCATCTCATCTCATATCATCATTATAATTTTCTCAAATTTTCACACAAAATATAATAAAAAATTCAACCTTTTCAAATCTCAAAATAATAATAAATTAAAAAAATAATATTCTAATAATATTTTATTCAACTTATTTAAAACCATCTCATCTCTTAATTCAACTCATAATTGATGTTGAGTCTATGTGTATCATTTTTGTAGAATAGTTTATGGAACAACAATCAACTAGATGGATAAAATAGCATACAAAGCATTAACAGTGTACAAGTTTGGTGGAGACCCTTTGTTAAAAAATATATACCGCCAAAAAAAAAAGTAATTTTTAGCACACATAATTCACTTTTTTTTAATAAAAGAAGATCGACGCGGCACTTGTATACTTAAAATTTGTATATATCATTATTCTTATATATCTCATCCACCAACTGTGAGGGAGTCATCTTCTTCTTCCAATTCCTTAAATGATCCTCCCATCTCCCATCATAGGTCCTGATCTCTTACCCCCATCCTATTAATAATGTTGGACCATCTCCAGAAGAGCACGTTATCTAAGGAAAGCTACTTTAATCACATTTGGGCCCCCCCCGGGGGGGGGGAGGATGGTGGTGGGAAGGAAGTCCTGTCTACAAACAACTACTTGTGCAGTGACCTAATCTCTCACGGTCCTGCAAGATCTACTTAGAATTTAGACGTCGCTGTGAAAAAGTATCAAAAGCATTAATTACAAAAAGTCTAAAACATTGAGCTTGAAGATAAATTATTTTCCTGGCTTTTTCCTTATCTTACGAAAAGCCACCATCGATTGCACCTTCTCATATCTCCAACAACCCACAAATAGTGCAAAATTAATCGAAAAAGGGAGCAAGTACATACACATATTTCAGGAAAAAAAGAAGAAGAAGAAATACACACAGATGTTGGTGAGTGACAATGTGGTCTTCAACATCAGCCAACAACTTCGTACACACAATTCAATGAGTCTGGTCCTTTATAAACGGCTCTGTTTTTCTACGTCAGAATTAGCATATGTCACATGCAAATCTGATCATGTCCAAATTATGAACTGATTTCCTTTTTTTCAAATTCGTAATACAAAATCGAGATTTCTGAGTTTATAGCTGCTGACTGTCTTCTACACATAACAATTATATCATGCATTAATTGATACAAAACAAGTTGTTAACATGCAGAATCACAAACATCTGTTTGGTAGAATCGATCATGATTCTTGAAATTCAAATTCAAAATAGTAGGGTCAGATTCGCATGGATGCGTGCATGCCTCATGCATATTATTGAACACATGAACAAAATCTATATAAATTTTAAGCAAGGTAACCAACTAATTCATTCATTCTTTACATTTTGCCGAAGGAAATGAAAAAAAGAAGAAGAAGAAATTGAATTAAACAAAAATTGGATCAGATTTTTACCAATGGAATCCTTCCACGTGATCACATCTGTAAGAAGGAAGCGAGTTGAGTGGGGTTCACAATGCCCGGCACGCGGGCCCCATCCGTCTTGAGCAAATTCGCTACTTCCACGTATCTCTCGTAATCTTCCACCTGTCGTCGTCCTCTTCGCCGCCGCTCCTCGGCGTCTCCGTTCTCGTTCGGATTCCCTCTGTTAGACACCGGAACGGACTCGTCTTGAACCGGATCCCACGGCCGACCCAACAGCGTACCTCGCGTGAGGTATTCGTGGGCCAGGTACCCGGCCAGTAAACGATTTCGATTAAACGAGATCGGCTCTTCCTCAGGCGCGTCCGGCTTGAACAATTTCTTCGTCGTCGTTGTCGAAGGATTGAATTCGTCGAATCCGTCTCTCTCTTTGCGCTTTCTATCTAAGGCATTGGGCGTCAGAACGCGACGGGGCGGGAGGCGCATCGTTTTGGTATTCATGCTGCCGTTTCGGGTACATGCCACGTCAGCACCCCCACAAAACGGCAAAAATTAAAAAAAAAAACCGCCTCCCCTCTAAAAAACAAAAACAAAAACGTATTCGGGAATCAAGGATAAAAGAGGTAAAATCACGGAAAGAAGAGTCGAGAGAGATTATGGAGACAGACAGAGACAGAGGGACCGAGGCACAGAGGGACGGAGAAGTGTAGTAATGGCAAGAGCCTCGGTGTTCGTAGGGAGTCTGTATTTATAGAGGAGTGCTAATTGATCACCCCTATATTGTTTAAATATTTACAGATAAAACCACGGAGGGGTTCAATTGACGGAAATACCCCTGATTTTTGTTTTTTTGTTGACTTGGAGTTGCTCTCATTTTTGTTTTTTTCGTTTTTGTTTTTAAAGAAAAAACAGATTGGCATGCGAAACAAGCAAGTAATTGGTTCTCCAAAAAAGTGTAATTAGATTCCTATTCATGTCCAGCCACCATAGATATGGATGTGAACATGAGTGATTTTTTTTTAAGTGTAACCTTAGATATATGTATGAATTGTGTAAGTGTTCTCTATTTTTTTTTTAAAAATAATAAATTTTATTATTAAAAAATTAATTTTTTTATATAAATTTTATATTTATTTATTTTTTAAAAAATAGTGCACGACACCTGTACTCTATTACTGTAAATATCATTTTTTTTTTTTAAATTTCCTTGTCATTGAGTTGTGAGTTGTGCAAGCGTTATCTTTTTTTTTTTTTTTTTAAATAGTGGTGCTCATGATTAAAATTTAATTTTTTTTATTTAAATCTCACATTTACTCATTTTTTCTAAAAAGAGTATATAGTGTATGCACACTTTATTGCTATAAATATCATTTTTCCTTTTTTAAATTTCCTGATCATTGAAAGTTAAGAGATTTGGACCACAACATCACATCCCTTATGTTTTCCCAATTGTTAGTTAGATCAATTTTGGAGCAAAGTTTCTTTTACGACCTTATTTCCATTTTTCAACAAGCAATTCTTCAATGTTGTATTCCCTTTTTATTGCTAAATAAATATAGAGGATCGTGTTTTCATGGACATAATACTAAATTAGTGATAATGATTTTATAGACAGAATCATATAACCTAACAAGACGACAATTCTCTAATGGATTGATTTACAGTTATGAAAAAAATAGGCTTATGTTTTTTGAAAAAATGTACTCATCGTCCATTTTTCAGCATTCTTTTATCATCTTATGATATGTATTAAACAATAAATTTATTAATAAAATATAATAAATAATTTATAATTATCTAATATTATATTATGAAATGATCAGAAAATGATGAAAAAAAAAATGATGAGTATGATTACTCATATTCTTTCAACTTATTCCTTCCTGTTATTGTTTTGGCTTTGGCTTCCAACATAGGATTCTTGTGTTTTTCGTCGTCGGCCTACTGCTTCTATATCTAGTTTTCCTATTACGGTATAAGTTAGAGTAGGACGGAAATAGGGATCACAATTTCTATGCATTATAAAGAGAGAGAGAGGAAAAATCTACTGACCGGATTCAAAAATCATTTTAATTTATTTTATCTAATTATTATAATTTTTTTAAAATTTTTAAATAAAATACAATAAATAATTTAATTTTTCAAAATTTTAAAACAAAAAAAATGTTAAAATATAATTTTATAACAATATTATTTTTTCACTTTCATCTCAACTCATTATCCAAACCTCTACTAAATCTATTAATAATGGTCAGATCCAAGATGTTTATCAAAAATAAAATAAAATATGTCTAATGCATATGAACTGAAATCTAGGGGGAAAAAAAAAAGTGTAGCATTTAATTTAAAATAAATGGTGAGCTTTTCTAATGAAACCAAGCTCGGGCTACAGTAGTCTTGTTTCGTTCTTTGTTTTTCTTGGTTTGTGATATGGTCAAAGGTTAGAAAAATAGTTAATGGCCGTCCAAACAGGGCCAAGTTACATACATACACATATATATATATATATATATATATGCAGCCTAGTTTGGTTTAGGTAATGAAAGTATTTGAGAATGTTTGTGAATAGTAATGAAAAAGTAATAATAGAATATTGAATAATAGTAAAAAGTAGATAAAAAGTAATGAATAGTAAAAAAAGTAAGTGAAAAGTAATAATAAAGTAAAGAATAATAGTGAGAGTGTTTGAGAGTACCTAAGGTACTCTCGATACCCAAACAAGGCCTAAGTCATCCCCATTGCCCTAAAACAGGCAAGAAGAAAAAGAAAAATATGCAGACGAAGTCAAATCCAGTATTTCTATCATGCAAACGTGTTGATTTGAGCCAAAACCATTGTTTTAAGTTATGCACAATATTAATTTTTCATTTAGTTTTAGACCCTAAGAGTTGGTTCAAGTGGTAATTAAAAACTTTGATCTTAGTCATATACTCCCCTACAAGTCTAAAGTTTGAATCGTCAGACAATTTTTATGAGTCATCAAACCGGAAAAATTCATCTTGAATTACTTGAGACTTGCACTTTTAAATAATTCCTTACCAAGAGTCTGTATACTTGGTATCAATAATTAAAAAAAAAAAAAAATCATTTAGTTATAGGAAGTAGGGTTGAGTCTTTGCTTTTGATCTTTTACGAGCATACATAGATTATAATAAGATAATTGTTATATACATAAAAATAATTATATAAAAATAAATTCATAAATTAACGTAATTTTATATGACTACTTTACTATAAAAATAATTATACAATATCATATACTCCATCAAAACGTTACTTTTTAGTTGATTTCTCGATGTATGGGCTGTCATGAAAGCGGTTCTTGAAATAGTCCATAATGTTATGGCTTCTTTTTATTTATTGGTTGCCGCAAGAAACCATAATAAAAAGGTTTTTATTTATTGGATACCGTAAGAAACCATAATAAAAAGGAGAAATTATTGCATTTTGTTATATGAGATTGTTGAAAATCTCTTTATAATCATTTTAAAAAATAAAAATTCTATTTGCAATCTTAAAATGAAGACTGCATATAAAAACCTTTCATTAAATAGAAAAAAAATACTATTTTGATAAGGATATTATTGTAATGTTAAAAAAATTTAAAAACGAAATTGACTATACTTACACATGCAATCTCTAAATGGAAACTATACACAATATTGTGCTTTAAAAAATGAGAGCATGTAAACACCCAATATGAGATAACAGCTAACATAGGTGGTGAAGAGAGCCCAAACTTAAAACTACCATGTTGGATTAGACTTGTTGAGGTTCCAAACGTCCGTGAAAAATAGATAACGTTGAATAAAATATTATTATAATATAATTTTTTAATATTATTATTATTTTAGAATTTGAAAAGTTGAATTGTTTATTATATTTTATATGAGAATTTAATAAAATTTTAATGATTAGATAAGATAAAATGAGATGATTTGTAAAAATAAACGAGACCTTAATGTGTTAGATCAACGACCGATGATTAAGATTCCGATGCCGTTTGTAAACTCTCAAGAGAATGTCCATGACACATATAAACTATACTTCAAAATAACATTTTCACTAATAAAATTAATTAGAGCTTTAATAGAATCTAAATAAAGAGCAAAATGTATTTTCTCATCTCAAGTAATGTAAGATTCAATACATTATCTACACTTACCGTCGATAGCTCGAGTAGTATACTTCTCCTCGAAGATTTAAGTGGACAATGTGGTCCCAAATCTCTCTCTCACTCTTTGGAATTTCTTTTACGTTTTGGGCAATAGAATAAGAAAGAAAATCGAATCAATTAAAGCATATCTATATAGAGAAATGATTTTTATAATCATAAAGTGCGTAAGTACAGCGTAATCTTTTTTAAAAAAATGAAGAAATATGATACTCAGATGAAAAATAAATAAATTTTTTAATAGTAGACCTTGCATACTCTACGATTGTATATAACATTACTAATATATATATATATGAGAAATTCTATTTGCAGTCCTTACTTAGAGATTGTATGTGCAGGCCCTTTATTAAATGAAAAAAAGCATCATTTTATGAGAAATATTTTTATAATTTTAAAAAATTTTAAAGATAAAATTACCTAAACTTGCATTGCAGTCCCCATTTAGAGATTGTATGTAACATTGCTCTATATAAATATATATATATATATATATATATATTATCTTTACGAAAAGGAGACGCTACAAATGGTAAGAAAGACGTGGAGGAAAGATAAAAGAATGAAAAGAGCAAACTTCCATCTCATAAGAAACGAACTTGAGAAAACCACATTATGATTTCAATTATTTTTGTCATCCCATCCTTTTCGTCCTACGTACGCAAGACCATTAACATTAACGAGGTCTATCTTACCGTTACACATCACTCTCTGTTTGGTTTTATTTGGACCACAAACTCTCACTCATGATTCCATTGGTAATAGATTTTACTCCTGTTTCTAGCATCAAACAACATAGACAATTGCCCTTTTGCTTGTGATTGTAGTGTTCTTTGCTTACACGTAACAAGTAATATTAGGGACAAACCTTAAACGCACAAATTTTGTACAAGTCTTTTGTAAAAAGAGCGAATCCCATAATGAAAAAGTACGATTTTACATTTTTTCTTGATGAGATTTTTACTAAAGATTTGCGTGATGTTTGTGCATTTGAAATTTATATATATCATTATTCATTACGTAATTTGATGTTTCGATTAAGTAATTGTCAATATAGCTAGTCTTTATGTCTAATGATATTTGCCTTTCTTATTGAGAGTTTTGGAAATGAATCTCAAACTCTACCTTAACTCAATTCATTGCCAACCGAAAAGTTGTAATGATGAGATGAGATGAGTTGAAATAAGTTGAGGTGAGTTTTGAATTCAAACGAGGACGATGTGATACTCATATCCTATTATAGGATGTCATGCGAGTTAAAATTGAGATTTATTTAAATTTTTTATTATATGGTGTGTTATGATAGGATGAGAATACCAGTTGTTTCGAATTTTGAGAATATCTAATGAACTTCTACAATATAATATTTCTATATTTGAGAAATTTTACATATAATATTTCTACTAGTATGATTTTTTTGGAGGTGGTATATGATTAGTTTCTCAACAGCTACGGCACCATTGTTGATTGTTGGCAAAGCATTGTTTATATTTTATGGCTTTACAATATGGTTTTAAATAATTTGTATAAATCTGGTAAAATCAATATCCTTTTCAAGTTCATGGGCCTGCAACAACTACCACACTAATGGTTGTTTCAGTTTTTTTAGTCTTTTTTTTTTTTTCACAAGTTTAAAAGATTTTTTTTTTAAGGTAATCTGTCATCGTTTATTTATTAAAAAAATTTATATCCATGACTGAATTCATTCTGAGGTGTTCCCGTATCAAACATGACATTATAAATCAAAATAATACATTTGGAACTCTACCACTACATTATTTCTTTTTGTGACTAGTCTAATCTTCACTATTGCTGGTCTTCAATTTTAAAAGATTTTTAGTTATTAATGGAAAAGAAATATACTTTGTAACCTTCAATTACAAGAGGTCTTATACTATTTTTACATATGAATTATTAGAACAATCACGTGGGTCCTATATACTTGCCCACAAATGGTTTGTAACTCAATGGAATTAAAAAGTTGGGTGTAAACAAGATTATTTCAAAGAAGTCCTTTTTCCGTAGCTCTAATTCAATCATATTGGTTTGTAAAGTTTTTCTTTTAAATTTTTTTAGACCAAATATTTCATTTATAAAAATTGTATAATTTTTCATTAGCTATGATTAATTGAAATGAGAGTAGTTTTGTCCGAAGACATTTATTTTATGTTTGGATGTTAAGAATATTTAGATCATTTGTGAATAGCAGAAAAATAATTTGTGAATAATTATGAAATAACAGTGAATAATTTATGAATAGTAATAAAGTGGTCTGATATGGTCTTAGTAGCCTGCAAATACACGTGCTTCATAGCTTCAAATGGCATCAACCTAGTGTAAGATCAAAGATGGAACCTAGAAAAGATAAATTTTATTCGAACAGCTAAGGGGCCGCCCACCATGTATAGTGTATTTGAATTTTTTTTGGAATTTTTTTTTTATACATTTTTTAACATTCTTAATCATTAAGAAAAAAAATGCATAATTTTAGTAATAGTCATTTCATTTACCGTTAAAAAATAAAAAATAAAATATCTAATCAATAATTTTAAGGGGGCCAAGTACATTTTCCATTTTATTCCAACGTACTTTAACCCAAGACTTTGTGTGTACTAATTGTTGTGTATGCTTTTATT
Source organism: Pterocarya stenoptera (assembly GCA_003123785.1). Classification (NCBI taxonomy): domain Eukaryota; kingdom Viridiplantae; phylum Streptophyta; class Magnoliopsida; order Fagales; family Juglandaceae; genus Pterocarya; species Pterocarya stenoptera. Next base: position 628,106 of record QEOT01004130.1, read on the forward strand.
AGAATATGACATTTTGTCTATTTTCTTTAATTGTCGAAAAGCATGCGAACCAATTGGGAATGTCTGGATAGTGAGTTAAAATGAGATGAGAGTTGAATAAAATATTATTTAAATATTATTTTTATTTTAAAATTAAAAAAAATGAATTTTTATTATATTTGTATAAGAATTTTAAAAAATTATAATGAATGGACAAGATAATACGAGATGAATTAAAATACTCTCAATCCAAACAAGTCCCATACTCCTGGCCACTGCAAGTGGCCCCCCAACGTGCACCCACATGATGCATCCCATGTATTATGCTATATTTTTGGATGATGCAACCTCTATTCTTTACTTTTGTTTGGATGAGGATAATGCTAGGGGACGGATACTTTTACCCCTAGTGTACTGTTCAGTTAAAAAGTGTTTAATTTTTTCAAATTTTTTTAACATCATAATTATAAAATATATAAAAATTTATTAATAGTCAATTCCTTAACAATTAAGTACAACAAATTTTAAAAAAAATGCCAGTCAAGACTATTAGTAGAAGTATGGGTTCATGTATCATTTTCCTAAACCATAACCCATATATTATAACTTTTTTCACATATTAACATTTTATCACGTTGGTTTATTATTCATACAATTTAAAATTTGGTAAATTACGAAACATTAATCTTCAAAACATTCATAAAAAAAGAAAAAGAAAAATAATATTTTTTGCGCACCCTCTTTAAAAAAAATGGATAAATATGGGACTCACTTGAAGAAACTAATTTTTTAATAATTGACCATACTCTTTTTTAAAGTAAGTGCACGATATTTGTACACTCTAAAATTGTCATTATCATCACTCAAAGAAAAAAATATTTCACCATTACAAAACTTTCATTCTTTTTATTTACAATGTCTCTCTCTCAATCTCTCTCGTTTATTTATATAGTATCACAAATTTGTTGTTATTCGTCATAATGCTATTAGGCTTACAAAAATTCTATATGCAGTCATTTTTGTGGACGAACTAGCAGACAAATCCTGTTGACATGTTGGCTAAAAAATGAAACGGTGCATTTTAATATGGGCGAGAGAGAAAAGAACATCAAATGAAATGGTGTGTGGAAGACGCCTGAGTGATGCAGTGCATTCTTGATCTCATTCTCCAATATGATCCAACTTTTGCACAAAAATATCAATAAGTCCATCAACCGACACCATAGGGGTGAAAACCACTGCTATCGGCGTAGTTTTTTAACAAAAAATGATGTCGATCGATAGAGGGAATTTACATAGAACAACCGATCATAACAATTAATGGAGAGGAGAAATATCGGCCGTATCGATTCCGACGGTTCTCAATTCCCCTAGCAGCGAGGTTCGTTTGAGAGAATAGAGAGTGTGTGTTGCATAGGAGAGAGAGAGAGAGAAGAAGAAGAAGAATAAGAAAATGGAAAGGAAAAAGACTATCTCAAATCGAAACAATACCATTTGGCATCGTTTCACTCGTATTTTTTTTAGTATGTTATGTATAAAACGACGCCATCATTTCGCTTGTGTTTTTTTGTACACTTTAGATATAAAATGACGTTCCACTTAAACTTAAGTGGAACAACATCGCTTTAACTATGGTATATATATAAAAAAATATATCTATTTAATCGATCAGTTAGGTGATTTGAACCAGGTTCAAGCCGGAACTGTTTTTATCTATTTTATGTCGTCAACCAACTCATTCTCCATCGGTTTCAGCCAGTTCTTGACTTCGGCATCCGGTCTCCGTCGGCGTAGGTCGGTCTGTCAATTACTTTTCACCGATACGACACCACCTATGTCTAAGATCTAGTAAACTTGGTGATCGCCTTGGTTCCCTCAGAAACGGCTTGCTTGGTGAGTTCATCCGGCAGCACAAGGTGCACTGCGGTTTGGATCTCTCGAGAGGTGATGGTGGGCTTCTTATTGTACCTCGCAAGCCGGAAAGCCTCCTGAGCGAGCTTCTTGAATATGTCATTAATGAAGCTGTTCATGATCCCCATGGCCTTGCTGGAGATCCCAATATCAGGTGGGCCTGTTTTAGCACCTTGAAGATATAGATCTTGTAGGTCTCGACGCTCTTCTTGGTCAACTTCTTCTGCTTCTTTGAGGCGCCAGCTCCACCTTCCTTTGGGAGCTTCTTTTTCTTCTTGGGCTTTTTCTTGATTGGAGTCATCTCTGCAACCGTCGATTTCTTCTCCCCAGCAGCCTTCTTCTCAGTAGGTTTTTGTTCGGCTTTGGGAGCCATAAGGAATTAACAGTAAATGAAATTATAAACATAGAAGAAAAGCATGCAAGCGCGTAACAAAAAATTACAAATTTGCCCAAGATATCTAACTGCAAATGCATAACAAAAAATTACAAGTTTTTGGTCGATATCTCAATCTTGCAAATTACATGTTATATATCTTACATATTATTGGGTATCTCAATTTTTATAAAAAATAACAAAAAGAGACCATGAGAACCTAATGTTTTTATAGAATACCAAGAACACATAGCTACTATTTCTTTAGGTAAAAATAAGAGTGAGAGTAGATAACAACATTGCCTGCCTCGTCGTCTTCTTCCTAGGAGTGCAGCATACCTTCAGATCTGACAATTAATGGGTGCATGATGAAGAGGAACATTGTCTACTTGATGCTCCTAGACAATAAAAGTGATGATTCTAGGAAGAAGGAACCTCAGAAACTACGATTGGGTCTCATTTTACACATTTAAGAGGGAAGAAACGAAAGAACGATTGAGTCTCATAGAAGCTGGGTTCTCTTCTTCATGTTTTTCTGTTTTCTTCTTCTTCTTCTTCTTCTTCTTTTAATAAGTGATGATGTGGCGTTTTGACACGTCAAATTCGTGCGCGAACTCACCTGTGTATAAAAGAACTGTTATGCTTTATAATAAAATGTGATTGGTTAATTGAGATTCTTCATCAGTTTTTTTGGATAAATATTATAAGACACATATGATTTATTTATTTTTAATATATATATATTGATGTGATTTAATGTACTATGTCAAGTTTATTTTACAATTTTACAAATCACATTAAAATATGCCAGTTGATAATTTTTTTTTTCTCTAATATTTATGTGTAGACTAATTATTTATATTTTTTAATATCATCATCTATAGGCTTACAAACTAAGTTATAAAAAAGAGAAATGTTACATACAATTGTAAAGTGCACAAACATTGTACAATTGTTTTGAAACATAGTGTAGTCTATTATTATATTTTTTTTCATGTAGGTCTCGTATTTACTCAATTTTTTTAAAGATATTATGTGGTGCCTGCGCACTCCACAACTACAAATAGGGGTGGGCAGCGAAGCCCCATACCCTACTACTTTGTTCCCATTTGTCCCATCCTATATCTAACCCCCCTAGAGGGGGTGGGGGGCAGGTAGGGCCCAACCCCTCGCACCCTGCCTATGTTATATATATAAGTATATATTTATAAATAAATAGTTATTATTTTTACTATATATAAATGTAGTAATATGCATTAAGTAGAACTTTTACTTAATACTAATACAAGTCTCACATATAAGTAATATGAGACTCTTGTGTTACACTATAACTTATACAAAATATGTACCAGTAAATTTAAAAACTACATAAATTTTAAATTATAGTCATATTTACAAATTTAAATTTACAATTTGAGTCCAAAAATATATTTTTGATCACTTTTAGACTCAAGAATAATTTTTAGGCTTAGTGGATAATAGTCCAATATTGAAGTGGGTAGAGGTAGAAACCCCACCCCCGACCCATGAAAGGGGGCAGGGAAGGGGCTACCCCGCACCGTATGATGTGGGTAGTACCGCTAACTGCAAATATAATTTTTCTATAAAAAAAATATTAATAAATTCACATGCTTTAACATAACACCTAATATCTATTTTATAAAATGAGTTATGCCATAACAAGATTGAAAAAAGAATAAAAATGAAAATAGAAAAAGGACATACAAAAAAATATTATTTATACATATAATTTGAGAAATTATATTTGTAATAATAAAGTGTGCAAGCGCAAGGATAACTTGAAGGGTTATCCTATCAAGTAATGCATCAATTTAGATAAAGTAATCAAGTAGCGGACTTCCTTGCGAGAATAGGTGAAGCAGGCTAGGTGGGTTATTATGGAATGGATGAGTCTTTGCCTAGGTTATTGCAGGGTATAGCTCGATTAGATAAAATGGGCTTGCCTACATTGCGAGGGCGCTCGTGGTCGCTCTCTCGGATGTTGAGAGTGATTTTGGTTTTTTTGTGGTTTTTGTTTTCTGGGAAGTTTTCTTTGTAAGTTCGAGTGGCTTTGATTTCCTTGTTATACGGTATTCCTCCGCCATAAGTAATGGATTTGTTTAATAAAATTGAATAGATATCACTATTGGACATTTGACATTGACTCTTAAAAAAAAAAAGCGCTATGAATTTTTTTTAAGTGAGTAAATATAAGACTTATATAAAAAAATTAAATTTTTAATTATGAAATTTGCTCTTTTTCAAAAAGAACTTGCACAACTTATGATTATATCTATCATTAATCTATAATTTTACTTACATAATCATACATATTAACGTATTAATTATTGAAAATGCAAAAAATTTAAAATTTTGAAATCTGAAATTCAAATTAAAAAAAAAATGGTAAAATGAGACTGTCATTCAATACGTATAATATTGTTCAAAAATTTGTACAAATAATATAAATACAGTCTTAAGGTGTGTAAGTCTCGTGAAAAATAGGATCCATTATTAAAAAGTAAAATTTTCAATAAGAAATTATACATGAAAACTTTATATTTTACATCTCTACCTAATCAACATGTAATTTGTTATTTTATCTTATTATTTAAATATATATATTTAAATAGAATAATAAAAATAATAAAAAATATATTAATTAGATGGAAGTTTACGATAGAAAGTTTTCTTATAATATTTTTCTTTTCGTATAGATGTTTTTTGCGCGAAACTTATCCATCACAAATATCATTTTTTTTAAAAATAACTATTTCTTTACGCACCACGCGTTACCTAGGCCGGGGTCCGTTTCTCTCAACTACTTTGACCCGATCAAGCTCCGAATCCGGCACTCTCTCTCTCTCTCTTTCCCTTTGTCTGTGCGCGCCCTAGGGTTTGAGAGCTTGCTCTTTAGGGTTTCGCGCCCAACACTGTGAATCTCTGATTCTCTCTGGTCAATCTTCAATAAAATATTGGAAGAATGGTGAGAGGATTGCTCAACAAGCTCGTCTCGCGCTCTCTTTCCGTCGCTGGAAAATGGCAGCAACAACAGCTCCGCCGCCTCAACATCCATGAGTATCAGGTCCCCTCTCTTCCCTCCGCATGTGTCTTACTCTCTCTCTCTCGTTCTCTCTATAACACACGAGCAGACACATACACGTGTATACATATGTGCGCTAGGAACCAGATTGATTTTTTTCTTTTTCTGTTTGGTTCTGAAGAAAACTCGGGAAACTGAATAGCAACATTGAGTTCTACCGCTCATGTTTGCTCTTAATTTCAT
>QEOT01004131.1:0-74077 GCA_003123785.1 Pterocarya stenoptera
TTGATAGTATGATAGTGTTCATATACTCATATTACTTGATATCGAAAGAAAAAAATGGGAATTGATGGCTTTGTCACATTCATGCAAATTTATTGCAGAGGTTGCCATGGGACTACTAGCAGTTTACCTTCTTCTGGATAGGCCCGGTTAACTTTACACAATGCAGACCATAAAATTTGGTAACTAGAGTGTTTTCAAAGGCCCGGAAATGGTTATAATAAGCTGGAAGCATCCTTAAAAGCACCTGCGCAAATCAATCACCGGATTAAAACTGGAAAACAGTGTTTCAAACAGACAAATATGTGGGTAAAACTCTGTACGACTCACTTTTGCTTCTGCCTTTTTTATGGTCTTTATCATGTAGCGGTCATCGTTGGTCAAGTAAAAGAAGCTACCACTTTTACCAGGAGAGGAGAGTTCCCGAAGAGCATCATTTCCACAGATCGATATCATGTAATCAGCAGGGTCCACATTGAACAACTTCCTTAAAGTCCTGAAGACGAGAAAGGATAAACATTCAAAGATTAGAATAACAAAAAACAAAATCATCTGCTTCTGCCTTTTTATAGTCTTTATCATGTAGACTATCAAAGTCTTTTATTGGCTCCCCCCCCTCCTCCTCTCAAGACAGTCCTCTGATTCAATTCCTGCTCCCACATGATGCTCAGCAAGATTCGATAGCCCATGATCCAGTTTGGAAGGCTCTACTGCTAATTGTTTTACAGTGGTAACGAAACATTAATTGCTCATGTGCACTAGAAAAAGACAGCAGAAACAATATGTTATACCTGAACACTAATGGGCAGTAATCCTTCCATCTAAATTCACAGGACTGGTGTGGTGGGGTGTACTTGGATCCTTCAGGAGGAAATCTCGTCCATACTTTTTCCTTGGGGTCAAAAGCTGAAGGCTTCAAGTCGAGGGATGCAGCTGGAGCGGGTCTTCCAACAGAATGCCTGTCCGTGAATCCCATAGTGAGTGAAAAAAAAAAATATGCAGTCATATATAAACTAAAACTCCTAGAAGGGAAATTTTAAGCTTTTTACCTTTGAAATTGAAGTAGGAAAAGGAAAAAAAGATACGAGCCTATTTTTTTTTCCAGTTCATACATTTTGTATCTTTAGAGCAATCACTTTTGTTCATTAACAAGTGAATAAGAATGAAGTTTCTTTTACATAAGAAAACATGCTTATACGATATATCCATTACAGCAAGCAAAATTATAATGGATTGAACTTCTTCTCATAATTCTAGAATTTGAGTGAGAAGATCAAATGAAAACAAACTAAAAATATGAGTAATAAATACCTGATTCCCAACTGCAAATTGAGCATGAGCTCATAATTTTTGTGCCCTTTGCTTATTGTCTCTCCTTGTCGCTTTGCTTTCCTAGGTACTTTCATTGGCAGTCCGGGGTTTCCCCTTGCATCATCGATATGCAGACCCAACAAATCATCCTCCAAATCTCTGCTCGCCATTGAATTCCTACGAGCAAAACCACTAGATTCATCCCCATCACCATCCCACATTTTCGTTCTGCTCTCCACGCCTACGCTTACCCTTCCATCAATTGACATTCTCCTAGGCCTAAAACCATCCCCGGACTTCGATGATCTCCACACTGCAAGCTTCTTTTGTGATGGCAAAATGGAAACCTTCTCTCCGGGACAAATCCTGCATTCACTCAAATCAAAATTGTACACATCTTGAGGATCCCATTCAAGATTCGCTTCTGGGGATGACCCTGATGGATAATAAGTCCCATTGCGCTCACATGGATCCCTACTCCAGTTCCCAAAATAAAAGCTCCCATCTGGCCATTTGAAAGTTCCATTCCCTTTAGGCAGCCCATCTTCCCAATACCCATCATATCTGTTCCCATTAGTCCAAACAAATGTACCCTTACCACAAATCTCTCCGTTCTTCCATTCTCCAACGTAATGGTTCCCACTCTTCCATTGATACCTCCCTATACCTTCTTGCAACCCTCGCCGCCATTCTCCTTCGTAACAATCCCCATTGACACAGTTCTTCACGCCATGGCCGTGCTTTAAATTCATGATCCATTGTCCCTTATAGGTATCCCCGTTGGACCCCGTATACGTACCGGTCCCATCCATATAGCCGCTCTTGAACTCGCCCTCATAGGTAGCACCGGAAGGCCAGCTAAACCTACCTTTCCCCATAGTTTTGCCTCTGAACCACTCTCCCACGTACATGCACCCGTCGGTCCAAAGGTACTTCCCCTGTCCATGAGGAAAGCTGTCGGACCATTGGCCTGTATAGTAGTCACCATTGGGGAGAACCTTCTCTGCATGATATATTTCGCTGGTGCCACTTCCACTGTTGTCGTTGTCGTCATTGTTGTTGTCGTCGTCGTCGTCTGCATGGGCTACCGATGTCGTGCCGAAGAGGCTGTTGGCACGTTTTTTGGCAGCCTGTGTCTTGCGCAGCGTGGCCTCCCATGCCCTTAGAACACCGCTTTCTTTGCTCATTTTGCAATGCTTTTCTTCCTTTTGTTTGTTTTATTCACATTCCCACTCTCTTTAGAGAACGATTTTTCGACGCAAACTCGAAATGGTATTGGATGATACTTGTTCGAGTGAAATCATGAAGACCCAGATGACAAAAAAATATATATATCAAAACTGTATTGTGCAACAATGCATCGACAGAGAAGGATCAGAAAATGTTGAATCTTTCAATGTCATCTCTTTATCTATGTTTCTTTGTTTTTCTGAAGGAAGCGAAAAGAGCGATTGGACCAAAGAGTGCCTTTTCTTTCTGAACCAGAACAACCGGTCATGGCCGCGTTAATTTTTGGTCTCCAAAATTTTCAATTGGTTGGGGTTACGATATTGTCACAGCTGGTTTACCTAGTACTCGTACAATTTAATGTCTAGATCTGGACACTTGTCACTAATGAAGTGGGCAAGATCGAGGTTGTTGTGTCGGATCGAATTCTTTGTTTTATTTTCTAAAACTGTGTCGGATTGAACTTGTTCAAAACTAAGATTCGCGTGTCCTACTTCTTTAGGTTTCTCTGTGATGACTTTTGACTCAGAACCCACGAAACGTCCCCCCGTCTTTGTGATTCAGAGAGACAGAGACTCGTTCATCTCCTACAACCTCTACAAACCGTGACAGTTGGAGAGAAGCGCGAAAAGCCAGCTGATGTTTACTGTTCTTGGGGTTCGCTCCCTTACAAAAATAGGGGAACTTTGATTTGCTAAATTAGGATAAGAGAAGTTAAAACCAAACCAAAACAATGTTCTTTTCTTTCTTTTTGTTTTTCAAAGGAAAAATCAGCCCTCACACTCATCATGGATAACAAAACGGGCTCTAAGATAGATATATACCAATAATAAAATGGGGCCAGATCGAATTAACTGTCACAAGAAATTCATTTGATATAGATCAGGAGATAGATAAATGTGAGCTTGGTCGTATGTTTTATTTTACATGGGAATGAAAAGCTATTGACATTTAGCCATGTATTAGAGAAGCACACACATATTATTGCTATACATCCAATCCCCATGAGATCATAAATATAACAAGCACTGCTTAGCAGCGATTATTCATTACAGTCAATCGACTAATATGAGATCCTCGCTCATGCTTCTCAGCGAGGCATTATATATATTTCAATAATTACCAGTCAATGCGCGCCAATAAATTGTGAAATCAACTGAAGAAAACCGGCCAGTAGTTCCAATGTAATATGATCTTAATTTCATAACTTATTAAGTTTTGCCATAATCAAGACAGTGACAGAAGTGACGACTGGGATGAGAATTTCATTACGAATTGCTCGTGGCAGTACCCTTTGCTTGACCGTCAATGCAGTTAATGGGACACCAAAGATGTAGATCAGTGAATCCTTCATTCCAATGCCAGTAACCCCTGTGCCCGAAATCACGTCTTGGAAGATCTTTTGAAACTCCTCCTTCGTCAACTTTCCTTCACGTTGGGGGTGTGCTTTCTGCAGGCAGCATTAACCATATATAATGCATTTTTAATTAAACAATATGCATGCATATTGCATATACGTGTAATTTGTTAGTGGTCGTTAAAGCTTTTATGGACTTTATATAGCATTTATTACGATAAGCTAGCTTTAATAATTAAGAAATACTCTAGCCATAAATGGATTATGCAAAACCAATTTCATAAACTGATGTGGCTTATCTAAAATTACTTTTACTACGTAATTCCTTTGTGGATGTAGTAGTTTGTTGCAAGGGCTACCGGCCCGAGTACTACGGGAGGATACCTTGTAAAACATGCATGCATATGAATAAGGAATCAATGCTTACTTCATAGGCGTCTTGGAGTTTGTCAGCCTTTGGTACACGAATTTGTGTGTAACCAAGTTCTTTATTGATTTCCCTGTCAAAATATGACAAAGCATGTTGTCACAGATCGAAAACTTGTTCGAAAATGATCAATATTGTACACGAATTAACTAATGGTGTGTTTATATCTGAACAAATACATATCTGATGTGGAAGCAAATTAAAGGTTGATCATTACTCGACCGTTTCGCATACTACCCTGTAGAATTCAGCTAACGTCCACTCCTTGGAGGAATTTGCAATATGCTTCTCGTAGTAACTATCTATTATCGGACGGATTTGATCTTTGCCCTTCTTTCCTTCATTTCCTGTATAATACTTGAAAAGGGTTACTCATTCTAATAGGAAAATAAAGAAAAAAAAAAAAAGTCTTGATTTTTATACGGTAACTACGGTCGAAGTGTAATCCAAAAGGTTTCTTGGGAAGTGAAAATCGAAATGCATGCCTTGTAGGAATTGATTCAAGAAATTATCATGGTCATTTAATGAATTAAGGACATCCCAAAATAGCATTCATTTTGAAAATAAACTCTATATATATATGGAATGATCGATAGCTAGCATCCCTGCATGCCATATTATATCTACCCATTCACCCGCTTATATATATATATATATACAACAGATGTATCTTAATTCAGAAAAAATTTAAGGACGGGTCAGAAATGCATGGAAATAGAAAGATAGAGATATTCAAATATTATCGATAGTAACTATATATATATATATTTACCGGAAGAAGATTTCGTCAGAGCTGTGCCCATCTTTCTCTAGCTGCTAGCTTCTGGCCTCCTTTGAAAGGGTTGTGACAAGTAATATGATCGAGTCCTAGCTAGGGATCGACAAGAAATGAACTTCATATATATATATATGTTTTATCTGGTCCAAGAAACAGGAAGATCACTTGCCTGCAGGTTGCCGGAAAGAATATATATGTTCATTTCTTGGGCAAGAAGCAGACTCATGTATGCTAGCTAGGGACAATTACTTGGAGAATCCATTCAACTTGATGCCTGCTTAAGGAATCACATTCCCAAACTCCTATGGATTTTTTCTAGTTAAACATGAGAAAAATCTAGTTAATTAACTTTTTATATGTAATTAAGTCTTTATCAAATTATGATTGGCGGGGATGGTAGTAGTAATTCCTAAGGAAAATGTTAATATGTCATCTGAGTTTGCCTTCTCATTTTGACCGTTTATGTATTTAATTTTTTTTAATTTTTTTTTTACTTAATCATGATTATAGAAAGTAATTTTTAATGTATTGATATATATATATTAAAAATATTTAAATATATTAAAAAAATAAATAAAAGAAGATAAAAATAAAAAAAACAATTTTATGCTAACAGATATTCCCAATAGTCAAAGCTGAACGGCATGCTAGCACAACTCAATTCCCAAACTGAAATCAATGGCATATATGATGGTAACACATGAGTACCATTTGTGATGGACATCAAAATATAACAACGATTCGCATTAATTTGTTAAATCTTACCAAATAAATCTCACAAATTAAATAGCATAACTTAGTACTGCATAGATAATGTTAGATTTACTTACTTTACTGTAAAATAAATTTTATAATCTAATGACTATAGCAAGTTACAAGATGATTCAATACTGCTGATCTTTATTAGATGGTAATTGGACAAGTGACATGAAGATGATTCAATAGACTGTACGTACGTGTTTTGATCAATGTAATATTGATCACTTTGTTCTTAATTCCAATGGAAGTTTTTTTTTACCTATAACAACCAACATAGGAACGAGTGAGTCTATCTCTTGAAAAACGAGTCAATTTAGGGGGAGGCACAGACACCCATGGAACATGAAAGATAGCTCCCTTTACAGAAATGGCCAACCCCTCAATTTAGGTATAAATTATAGGAATTAATTCTTTTCTAGCGAAAGAAAATTTCTAAGCAAATTGGTCTTTACGCAGAAGTTTCGGATCATGGTATATTGGTATCTCCACATAAATGGGTTACGGGTAGTGATCAACGATGAAAACGTCAGAAACATCGTAATTTTTTTTTTTTTTTTTAATTTTGATACGATGATAAGAAACATCGTAATTAATTAAATCATAATTGTGAAATTCTCAAAACTTTTCTTACAATTTTATTTTCAAATATTATTCAAATACAATTTTTTTCAAAATTTCAAAATTTCAAGATTTTTATCTGATTATTACAATATTTATAAATTTCAAAGAATACTTTCCGAGAATCCATTCCGAACATGGGTCCTGATGAAATTTATTTATTTATTTTTATTTGGTGATTAAGAAATTATTTTTTAAATAATGTTATAATTATTTTTTAAAATATATAAGGATATGAAAAAAAATGAATAAAAAAATAAAAATATAATAAAAATAAAATTTATAACTTGTCGATAGCCATCCTCGTGCTAGCACTTATACTCCATTTCAAAACAAAATATCAAAATCAAAATAACTTTTTTAAAATTCAAAATAAGAATTATGTTTAATTTTTTAATATTCTTATTTAACTTGTCCCATCTCATTTTTAAAAACTAATAAAATATCTTAATTTAAATATTTTTTTACTATTTAGAAACTCTTTTACTAATATTCATGTCATTATGAAATATTCAAAATGTGCAAACATGCATACGGATTGAGAAAAAAACACCTACACAGCCCGGATATAATTAAAAGATACAGGAAATATAGTAAGTTTTGTAAAAGAGTTCTGTTATGTACAGTCATTTTTATATATTTTTTATACATTTTATTGATATAATTGATTAAAATAATTATTTTATATTAAAAAAATGATGCAGTGAATTGAAGTGTGCAAAAGAATACATAAAATCTTTAATCCTACAAAAGGAGTAAAATTATCACGTGCACACTTGAACGGGAATGTGTATCCGCTAAAGAAACAAGGTAGCTAGAAGGCAACACTATTAATATTCTTGAATCGTGTCTTCTGCCACCGGTTCATTATCCTCATTATTGTCTTTACCGATTGATTAGGAGAGAAATATAGAAGTTTTTTTTTTTTTTTAAAGTAAATAGATTTCATTCTAACTTACTGCTGTGACATGATACATATAGGAGAAATTCTAGATTATAAATCCACTACTTATGATTGGGGCTCCACTAATATATAAATTTATTTGTAATTTGTATGGTCTTAACTTTTATAACTCTCTTAAAAAAAACTGTATAAGAGACCACACTCTGCTTAAAGCAGAGATTTCAAATCCCACATCTAGAGGAAGAGAGGACTTTCATTCTATAGACAAAATGTCTAAGAGACTATTTCTTTTTTATTTTTACCTAAACAAAAAAAAAAATAACAATAAACATAAAGATATATGTAAAAATGACGTATTACAAATGTAAATCCGAATTTTCAATTTGAAGGAAAGTAAAATACAATAAATAAAAAAATTATGGTGGTGTGTGAGGGACACGCGTCACACACCAAACACCACACTAAGGACAGGTTTGGAAGCCAAGAATTTTCAAGAATTCTCATCTCATCTCAACTCATCATTACACCTTTTTCAAATCTCCATACAAAATATAATAAACAATTCAACTTTTTCAAATCCCAATATACCTTTTTCAAATCCCAATTCAACTTTTTCAAATTCCAAAACTAAAAAATAATATTTTAAACTCTAAAACAAAACACAAAATTCTCATCTTATCTCCCAAACCTACCCTAAGAGTGTGGTGGTCAGTTGAGTCTAAAGAAATTGAGGCCTCTAGTCCCAAAACGGCCGCGCGTGGTGGCAGTAGAAATTTTCTAGTACGGTGGTGTGTGAATTTCATGAACCCGGACGTGTAACTCACGCACCGCTCTGTTCGACGAAAGCCATCGACCGTGCGAAGGATCGACTGGCTGAGAATCTGAAAAGGGACTCGCTGGAGTCGCTGGGCTATGAAAAATAGTAGATCGACGTTCGCCATACTGCGAAAAACAAAAATATATGTAAGTTGGTATAGTAAAGTATTTTATAAAAGTATATTTTATTTTAAAATATGATTACGTGTTGTGAAAAGTAACGTGCTATTTATCTTTCTTATTCAAAATTTCAAACAAAAACTCTGCCTCCCTTCCCATTCTTAATCCAGAAAAACTACCTTGGGTTAATTTGTTTCTCTTGTGGGAGCTCCGGCAAATGGCCGCAGAGAAGGATGGGTGGAGAGCAGCCGAGCAGTTTTTCTTGGAAGAGAATGGTGGCGATGATGACGAAGGTGTTGGGGGAACAATATTTGTAGTGGTGGTAGTGGTAGTAGTAGCAGTGATGAAAATGGTGACGATGAAGAAGGTGGTCATCATCAGGGTTCGTTCTCTGATGCTTCATCTTCTCAGCAATGGCCACAGAGTTATAGGTTGGTGTTCTTTTCCTTGGTTTTTCTCTGTTTGGTTTTTCAGAAAACATATTCTGAAAAATATTTTCCTGGAACATAACAGTATCATGAAAGGCTTTTCAGATTAACTTGGAAATACTACCTCTTTGGAACACAATTTTGTTTCTATACTTCGTGGCATATCTATTATCACTGACATTTTTTTTTATCATTTGAGGAATTTTAGGCTTCATTTGGATCTAGACAATAAAAGATTTAAAAAAAAAAAAAAAATCGCTGGATCAAACCGTCTGAGAAGTTCACTGTTTCTTGTCTCACGTTTCCCCTGTTTGGTGGCTTTGCATTTCGTGTGACACATGCATGAGATAAGTTTTGCGTGTTAAGTGCGGCATAGAGCCTATCATTTTCACTCCAAATCCAATATCAGTAGCAGTGAACTGAACTTACAAATCCAAGATTAGTAGTTTATGATGTCTAATAGTTTTGTTATTTTTGTTCATGTTAAATTCGGAATGAACAGATTCCATCTCTTAAAAAAGAACAGATTCCATCTCTGATTAGAGTTTCAAGTCCAAATTGTACTCAAAAGTTTTTCCGCCATCCCTTGAAGCGTGTGGGAGGGGACCGGCTATACACAGTATCTTATAGTTATTTTTCCATGATTTGACCCAGAGGGTGATAATTACATTAAATCAATTTTCCTGTGCCAGTTTAGGGACCCTTTCCTCTATTAACGTTTATGCTAAATTTGTTTGGATGATGAGATTTGAGAGGTCACTCACTATATAGCTTGATGAGAACTTTGAAAAAGACTGTTGTCGCTTATATCCCTATTTCAATGTGTGATTTTTTCGGCAGCCCTTGAGAATTATGCAGGATTGGTTTGGGAATTCACAGTCTTCCAATTAAATTGTAGCATTTAATGGCCTCGGTGCCAACAAATAGTTATTCATTACTGAAAAAATTGTCAAGAAATGAGATTCATTACTGAAAGAGAATGTCTAATGTGTGAGAAATCAAAGGTTCAACTTTGATGTTTCTCATACTAAGAAAATCAAAGGTTCAACTTTGAGTAATAACTCACCTTATCGAAAATATTGTGAATAGGGCTTTTGTCATCTGTTTATGCTCTTCGATTTGAACTTCTACTTTCGGCTCTCTTTGGAATGAAATCGTCACATTGCATTGTTTAGTGGCAGGAGTTAATGTACTGGCTGGTGTTGGCCTTCTTTCTACACCTTACACGGTGAAAGAAGGTGGCTTGGCTAGTTTGGTGGTGCTAGTTCTTTTTGCAGTTGTATGTTGTTACACTGCCTCCCTCATGAGATACTGTTTTGAGAGCAATAAAGGTATCATAACCTACCCAGATTTAGGAGAAGCTGCCTTTGGAAGATTTGGACGTCTTGTCTGAGTTGCTTATAACTTTAAACAGAAGCACGATATCTTGTTCATAAGTTGCTCAAGGATAGTTCTTTACAGTCATTGATGGCAAATTTTTGCTGCTCTACTGTCATATTAACACATTATAGTTGATCATATTTGGTCGGTTCATGGCACATATTCAGACACGATAGTCAAATTAAATTTGTTCTGAATTATATGGTTGAGCTCTGTTTTCTTCAGAGTTTTTAAATTGGTAATATTAGGATATGAAAAAGAGTGCACATATGTATTTATAGTCTATATTACTTACATCTCGGTTTTCTCATTTCCAAAATCTCTGATGTTAGTGTATTTATGGATCTTTGTGCAGATTCTTTTGTATACTGAATTATATGTAAGTGGCACTCTGATCCTGATTGCTTGAACCGGATGTACTTGATGCTTTGTGAGATTTTAATAAGATTTTTTCCCATGTGTGCAGTCCTATTGTGTAGAGTTTATAATTTTGGAAGGAGATAATCTTACCAAACTATCCGCTGGAACATCATTGGACTGGGCTGGTGTTCATCTGGACTCTATGCATCGGTTTGGAATTCTTAAGTGCCCCGATTGTTCTGCCAACCGTTTGGATGATGGATCTCCACATGATCTCATACCTTTCAGGTGTTGTAAACTTTTTCTGTAAGGCCTTCATCGGGTTCCTGAGATTGTGAGATTGTGTATATAGCTGAATTCTTGTGATCTATTTTACAGCTGGTGAGGTCTTTGCCACAGTCTTGATAGCCCTATGGGCTATGTGTATGTTTCCTTGGTACAATAGATGGCATTGGGTTCCATCAAACTGCTCAATTCATGAATGGGGTGGCATTCCATTTGTCATTGGTATGCATGGATTTTGCTATTCTGGGCATTCTGTGTTTCCAAATATCTACCAGTCAATGGCGGACAAGACAAAATTTAGCAAAGCACTCATAATATGGTGAATAACTTTGTGGTTCCCCTTGGGCGCACATTTATTTGCCTTTCTATTACTTGCGACTTATCTTTTCATTTCTGTGCAGTTTCCTGTTGTGTGTAGTTATATCTGGGGGTGTTGCAATCATGGGATATCTCATGTTTGGTAAGCATACATTGTCCCTGATAACTTTGAACATGCCACCACACGCTTTTGTTTCCAAAGTTGCAATTTGGACAACCGTAAGTATGAGATTCTTTGAAATGGGATTTTCATCCATGTACATGGGTTGGTGGACATTTATGTGGTTTCTAAACTTAGATTTCTTGCATTCTGGCAGGTTATTAACCCTTGCACTAAATATCCTTTTCACAAATACTATCCTTTGGTTGAAATCAAAGGTGTATTGCTTTAGCTTTTTCTGCATTTTGTCTTTTGGCTAAATTTGATTCCTTAACATTGAACAAATATGCTCTGTTGATGAACCCTTTGGCAAGGAGTATAGAGGAGCTGCTGCCAGTTAGAGTTTCAAATGGTGTTGTGGTGTATCGTTCTTCTAAGACAGCGCTTGTTGTTTCTTCGGTTTGTGCAGCTTTTCTTCTTCCCTTTTTTGGTAAATATTTGTACTTTGACTAAAAGAAAATACTTCAATTTTTCAGTTTCATCTTATATTTGGTTTAAAAAGTTATCAAAATATCATCTGCAAAATCATACGCTTCTGGACATAAATTAATATTATATGATTTTCTCTAAAGAACTCATTTGCTTTGACAGTTTGCTATATAAATCTATGGAATAGCCCTTTAGATTAGTTTTACATTTTGACCACGTCATTCCAAAGTCAACTACAATTCGCAGTGGGATAGAGGTGCGAATTAATATCATTCAACATATTTGAATACAGTTTCTATACAAAACTTTGGTTTAAAGAAAACATACTTAGTTGACTTCATTAAAAAGAAGTTTTGTGGACAGCATGACATAAGAATATTTTAGCTTCCCACAAAACTAATATGTTTTATGTGGTGGATGTTGCTTTAATCCAGGCAATGATAATGCCGGCTCTATGTTTTCTTAAAATTGTGGGGAAGAAAGCTACAAGGACTCAAGTAAGCAGTCTTTAACCTGACGTATTCTTTGTGCAAATCATCTTTGCAAGAAAATTATTTTATACATTTCGCAGTGAGAATCTGATGGCAATTTCATGCTACAAATTACCATGTCACATTAATAATGGCTGACATGAAACCTTCTGAGAAAACATGCTGTTGGCTTTGTTTGTGGCTTATTATAACATAATAAACTGGGAAAGGGGAAAATGAAGCAGAAAAATAAAATGCCACCGGGTGGGCCTACAATGAACTTGTTGATCCATAGGTTGAGTTAATCAGATGACAATTTCAACTTCAACAGTGAGTGGTTGTGACTATGAATACAGACTTTAGAGATGGATCTAAATTTTAATTTTCTGATAATTCCTCAGAAGATTGTCCTACAAACAAAAAGAAAAGATTTCTGTAATTCTGGATCTCGGATTCTTGAGGCTGAATGATATCAGAAGAGTAATAAGTAATACCAAATTGACAAGGAGTAATTAAGGAAGCCATCAAATTGAAGGGAAAGCATTGCAGTCACGATGCATTTTCAAGTCCCCCTGGTTGCTTGAATCAAAGTTGTTTGAGACAGTTATTCTTGGTTGATATTGTTTCCCATGCAGGTATAGTTCAGACGATAGGGTAAGAATTAAGAAACGTCCTAGGGATGCAGATATTAAACTTGTTTCACTAGAGTTTGTTTTTTGCTCTTGACCTCTTCCAGAAAAGCCAGAGCCTTTCTGTAAACAAGCTTCCTTTACTTACCATGTTCACGTCCTTTTCCGAACGTTTCTTGCAAAATAAAAGAAAAGTCCTTTTTCTGAATGTGTATTGGTTTGTCCTCCATTGTTTACACTTTTTCTTCCTTCATATTCAGGTCCTTGCAAGTTCCGCAATAACCATATTGGGTATCATTTGTGCAATTCTTGGAACATATTCTTCAGTGTCAGAGATTGAATTTGTTGTAGTAAAAAGGGTTTCACAGATGTTTCCATTTATATAATATTCAAGAAGATCGATGGGAGTATTTCTGGTACCTGTTAACCTCAACCCTCCTTCTTATGGTATAATCATGTTGAATCATGCTGTAATAGGCATATTCATCCGGGTCGGATTTTTTACGGTCTTTTTTTTTGTCCTACTAACTAAAAAAATTATATATTTTATTTAAAAAAACTAAACTTTGTAAATGAAAAGTCAATTTTATATAGTAAATTCATT
The DNA here is from genome assembly GCA_003123785.1 of Pterocarya stenoptera. Classification (NCBI taxonomy): domain Eukaryota; kingdom Viridiplantae; phylum Streptophyta; class Magnoliopsida; order Fagales; family Juglandaceae; genus Pterocarya; species Pterocarya stenoptera. Next base: position 13,378 of record QEOT01004131.1, read on the forward strand.
TTTTTTTAAATATATTGACTATTGTTAAATATAATGATCAATTGGGTGCTCCGACAGACTTTCTTTTTTATTATATTATTTGGTGCTGAGCTGTAGCATAATGCCATAATTGATGACACTGGAGCAAAGTTGAAGTCTACCCTGAGGGCATTATTGCCCAAATCAGATTTTGCAGGCACACAGTACAAAAAGCCCTTTTAAATTGGCAATGGCCGTTATCGATTGTTGGATTGAAGCCACCCATTTGAACATACGCTCAGTCGCCTTCCTAATTTTTTAAAGGTGGAATATGCTATGTTTGTGGCAAATGACAGCGCGCGCACCACTTCCACTCATATATAATATGAAATTTTAAAAAATTATTAGATAATATCGTATTTTTATCCAATCACTTGAAAAAAATTAATTTTAATTAGCACGACATCTTATAATATGATAAGATTACGGGAGTTGATCTCGTTTGTTTTTAAAAAATATCTTATTTTAATTTTATTATTATACTTTTTTAAATTTTAATATAAAATAAAATAAATAATTCAATTTTTTCAAATCCATCTCAATATCTATTAATTTCATTATTCTTCTTTTGGGTCTATTAAAATCTTCACATCATAAACGAGATTGACGGAGAAAAACAGACGTAATCATGTAGCCAAGAAAAGGGCTCAAACAAATTTGGTTGATTCTACCTTCTTCTTCTTTTCTTTTTTCCTCACTTTCTCTTTATAATTAAGAAATGAAAGCCAACGTGATTTGTAATTTTATGTTTTATTAGTGTGTCCCCACGCCAGTCTATTAATATTAGAATTATTCTATTTTCAAGTTAATACGTAGAATATATCATCTATGTCACTTAATTAGTAAAAATTTTTTTGTAAAATTTATCTTTTAAATTAAATTAAGTCATGTAATTATTTTACTAAGTTCTCTACACGCTAGCATAATTTTTAATAATAGACCAAACTTACAAAAAAAAAAAGTGAAACTTCCTCTAACCAAAATTGGTCTTCTATGTTTACGTAAATGATAAAGGATAATGTTAGACTTTCGTATTACTAATTTACTACTTTCTTTAATAAAATATTAAAAAATATACAACTTCACTAATAATTATTTTCTTAACATTAAGTAAAAAAAATAAAAATAAAATTAAAGAAATAGTAAATGGGTGATAGGAAATAGTAAGTCTATCACTATCCAATAATAAATGACCCTATTGATTTTTTGGTTACTTTTTATGCTATTTCCTACTGCTAAAACGTCTTGTTTGGTTATATAGATAGAATGAGATAAGATATGATAAAAATTTAAAATTAAATAAAATATTATTAAAATATTATTTTTAATATTATTTTTATTTTAAAATTTGTAAAAATTATATGATTATAGGAGATGAAAATTTAACCAAATCAGGAGTTTTGAAATCAATACAAGTGTTTTTCTCTTTGTTCAAATACCCTGCAATCAAAAAAAGAGGAAGTTTCTAAAATTCTTGAAAACATTGATTGATTTCCCGTTGTGACTGGCCACCGTCTGCGTCGGTTGACAAGCTCGCTACAAATACAGTTCTATTCCTTTAGGAGTTCAATTTCCAGGGCAAGAGGGAAATTCATTTCATACGGAAAGAAAGAAGAGAAATAAAAGAGGCACTGGTATTGAAGTTTGAATGTGCAGTAGCAGTACTGGCGTGGTGTGTACTGATTGACTAGCCATGCGTATTCCGGTTTTGGAATCGCAATGGGAAATGGACATGGAAGGTTGTCGTTGTAGTAACTAAGAGGCAAAGAAAGCGGACCCACCGGCGCCAATATTCTGCAAAATGTCAGAATTGGTGGCTCGCACCGGTCGCCATCAGCAGCGCTACAACGATGGTTGCCGCCTCGTCGCCGGGTATTTCTTCTCTCTGTCTCTGTGTCGCTTTCTTTTCTTTTTCTTAATCCAATATTTCTTGCGGAATGCCAAATCCCAAAATCAATAATGCCCGATATCAATCTGGAGAAAATCGTTACCTTTGGGGATAATTAACTATTTTTTTTAGCGAAGAATTAGTTTTTGGAGTGTTTCGACAAGTTGTTGAGTAAAAGAGTGATTGGATTGGCAGGTGTATTCCTTTCAAGGATACCAATGATATTGGAAGTAGTGATGGAACGTCTGAGAAGGATGTGGAGGTACTAATGATCAACTCAACTGGTGGACCTGGTCTTCTATTTCCGAAGGTATTTAATGAACACGTTTGTTTTTTGGTGATTATTTTCATGATCATAGATTATGTTTTCATCTGTATCTGGCTCTATTATAGTCTACCAAGTCACGACTAGCCTTTTTTAATAAAAAATACTTGGGGTTTTTGGGACTTCATCACTTTAGTTACTATTGTCTTCTCGGTTGTCCATATATGTGTGTGTGTATTTATATACATGTATGTATATTCTAGTTGTTGTCGATGCATTCTATTTGTATTTATATGGTCTGGGAACTTCCTAGATAAGCTATGATCAAATGTCCAGCACCTATTAAACACGACTCTTGCATCTTTTCTTTTGAGCCTTGTTTCTTTTAAATTGCTTCATGTAATCGAGTGCATCCCATTTTTCATCAGTCTCAACTGTTCGAAATTAACTCTTTCTCGCGACTAATGATTGGAAGAATCTATTTGGCCACATCTTCACTCTGAATTCAGAGAAAAGGTTTTCTCTACTTTTGGTTTTGGACATGCATGCGGCCTAGGGCTGTAATCGAGCCGAGCCGAGCCATTCTTTGGCTTGCCGAGCTCGGCTTGATTCAAAATATTCGAGGTCGAGATTTTTATTTTATTCTTTGTTTGAGTTCGACTTGGTAAGCTAAACTTTCAACACGAGCTCGTTCCACAAACGAGTTTGAGTTAAGTCGAGCTCAAGCTCGAATTGTTTATTTTTTTAATAAGATTTAATAATGAATAAATTAAAAAATTAAAAAATAAAAGATCTAATATTGAATTTATACAACTAACAAGTAGAATCTCTATTGAATTATAAAATTTTAAAAAATTTATAAATAATTAATATTTAGTTTGTTGATATTTATCCAAAATAACAATATATTATATGCCTACATATACTATTAATACATACACTTAATATGATAACATATATCTATTTCATATATGGTTCCCACATACTAGCATATAAAATTATTAAATTTTATCGACTAATTATTATACAAATTATAAAATATACTATGAAGTATATTCACTTTATAGACATAAGTAATTAGATTACATATTATATATTTAATTATAAAAGTGATATGCTTCTATTATTAGCTAATACATATATATACGTAGGTGTATGTATATATATTTTTTATAAGTAGGTGTATGTATATATTTATCAATATATGAATGAGTTTTAATCAAATTGAGCTAACGAGTCGACTCGAGCATAAACGAATAGGCTTTAACGAGTCTTAGCAGAGTCGAGTCGAGTTTTGTTGGATATATGTTATTTACAAATTGAACGGATATCTGTTTACACAAACGAGCTTTTTTTTTTTATGAGTTGAGTTCAAATCGAGTTTATCCTAGCAAGTACCGAGTGGGCTATCGAACAGGCTGGTTGATTTACAGTCCTATGCATGCCTACCTCTTTCCTTGGGCCTTAGGACTAGTTTGGTTACACAAAACCAAACTATCTCATCTCATCTCATATAATCATTTTTTTCAAACTCCCACAACAAATATAATAAACAATTAAACTTTTTCAAATTTCAAAACAAAAATTATATTAAAATTTTATATTATAATAATATTTTATTAACTTTCAATAAAATATCTCATCTCATCTGAACTGTATAACCAAACAAGGCCTTAATCTTCCAGATTCTTGTTATAAATATATAGACATTATCTCGCCTCATATGCGTATCCAAGAACTGAAGAACATATGCAAGGATTCATGTTTATTACGAAACATAGTACCTCATCTACAAAATATTTTCCATTAGAGAAAAGACTAGATAGATTTATGTTACCTCCAGTTTTGCACCTCGCATGCTTCAACCGATCTTGCAAAGTGTTGGGTACTTCTTTGTCTTCAACCTTACCTTCACAACCATCATTTTGCATAATAGTTTTGCTATTATCATTGTTTACTATCACATCACATATCTTTTGATTTGAAGATATTTCGTCCCCATTGGCGTTCCTTTTCCTTAAGTGCCATCAATAGTCTCCTAAGATCCAATGATCGCACAAGAAATTTCTCTTTATCCTCTCTGGTTATCTCGCCCTATTCATAGGTAAGCGCCGCATCATCCAAACCTTCTTCAGCCTCCTCATTCACATCATTCCCAGCCTTCACCGAATTTACTGTATGCCTTTTATGGTATTGCTTTTCTTTGTCCTTCGTGTGTAACACTTACCTGGACCTAGCTTTGCATAATGCTTTGTCCCTTTATTAAGAGGGATCTCAAACTAGGAAATTATTCTTTTCTATCCTTGTGCAGGAGCCTCTCTCTCTCTCTCTCTCTCAAAACTGAATGCCAAATAGTTTTTTATGCTTTGAAGATGGCCAAGTCTTACTGTTCAATAGATATTTGTTTATCAAATTTTATATAATCAAGATTCAAGCAGTAATGTACGTGTAATCCACAGTAAAATGTGAACATGAGTGGTGATTGATGATTTGTAACAGACCCAGTTATTATATACATTTTGTATTTTAAGTGCTGTTATTTGCTTCTTTTAGGGTGGCTGGGAGAACGATGAGACAGTTGAGGAGGCGGCAAAACGTGAAGCTTTAGAAGAGGCTGGAGTTCGAGGGGATTTAATGGTATGGATAAACTGCTTTGTTTTCTTTTGCTCTATAAATGCTCTTGCCATTTAGGGGGCCAAAAGCTATTGTGATTTATTAAGATGATCATGTGCGTGGATATGCATGATTGTGCACACATCTGTTAGTGTAAATGAGTTGATGTTGGTAGTAGCATTAGAAGATAAAACTCATGCAATGCTACTTTTCTTGCCTGACATGTCCTGACACTGGCATTTTCTTCTGTCTGCTTTGCGGTCTCTCAACGCCAAACCTGCTCTGTTGTGATAGCCCCTCCCTGATTCTTGGTTGTATATTCAGTTGACCCTCATGTTACCCAATGGGAGGTGGAATTGTTGTCCAAGGGTGGAGCAAATACCTTAATTATTTATATGTTGCATAAACTCTAGTCTTATATTTAGTTTGTTGAGATTGCCTCTTAACAGTGCAATTGCTTTCTTTTAGACTCTCAATTATGTTCTCTCCTTCATCTTTGTATCCTTTTCTTATTTATTCTTCTTCTGCTACTGAAAGATTTGGTTGGGTAGGACCCGATGAAATCTACCTTCTTCTTTTTTATCTGGTTCATGTTATTTGGTAGTTTTTTATTGTTACAGTAGATATAGATGATTGTTTCACTTATGTCAAATTGTAAAGTTTTATTTTTAAAAAATATTTACTAATATTCCATTGCCTTAAGTTGAATATGACTTATGGTCCTAACGCTTCAGAATTTCAAGTGATGTTAATTGAATGAGGTGGATTTCAACCATAGTTGCAGGTCTTTCGGTGTGCATGTGTTGTTATACAATAATAAGTCTACTTGTACTTGGGATTTTTTTTTATTTTTGCTAAACAATGAAAAGAACTGGTCTTCTATGTTGAACATAAATAATAAATGACCTTGTTGATTTCTTGACTGTTTTTCCTGCTCTTTCCTACTGCTAAAAGTAAGTTTTGAAATCAATCAAGTGCTTCTCGCTTCCTTCAAATACCCTGCAATCAAAAAAGAGGGAGTTTCTAAAATTTTTGAAAAACATTGATTGATTTCCTTTCGTGCAATTTTTGGCCTAAAAAAGTAATGTCTTTATATCAGCATTTTCTCGGCTACTACATTTTCAAGAGCAAAACCCTACAAGATGAATTTAGTCCGGAAGGTATGTGCAAAGCTGCCATGTACGCTTTGCTTGTGACAGAGGAGCTGCAGTCTTGGCCAGAACAGAGCACTCGCCAGAGACATTGGCTAACAATCCCTGAAGCAAAGAAGCGCTGCCAGTATCAGTGGATGCGAGAAACCCTTGAAGAAGGTTTCTCAAAGTGGCATGCAGATCGAATATCAAGCAATTTGAAAACAGAGGACCATGTAGTTTCACCTGATTCTGAATCAGAATTGATGAAGGCGGCACCTCTCTGAATTGATATTGGTGCATTTTTTTTTCCCTTCAAATTTATTTATAGCCTTGTTTATCTGGAAATTCTGAGTTCCTTTATTTTTCTTTTTCCTCCTCTTTTTAAATACTTTTCTCCTCTCTTTTGTATCCGGATCTTCATCTCAGGAACTCTCATGTTACTGACTTCTTGGTGTATGAAGGATTTAGGCAGTCATTTTAAAGAGACCCAAGAGTCGTTTAGGCAATGGCATACAGAGAAGCGTCAGTGGTTTTAAATTTCACACTTCCTACATGGTGATGCTCCAAACTTAAACAGGAATTTGCTGTTTTTATATTGGAGCCATAATTGTTCTCTCTTTGCAAGTCCTCGCAAGTTGATAGTTTCATGCACACTGTCTATAGCATTGGCATCCAAAAGCTCCGTCAAGGTGAACTGTGCAAACTCAGCCATGCATGTTCATAGGTCATGTTTATATAAATATTGGCTTCGGCCATTGTCCTCTGCGATCTTAGCTTTTAAAATAAAATAACTGGCATATAAACAAAAGCCAGCCTTTTTTAAGAATTTGTATATAATGTAGCATCTTCAATGTTTTATAAAATAAGCGAATGATATTCTCTCTTTTTTTTTCTTTTTTCCTTGGATATTCTGGTGTCTAACCAAATGGTATTTGTCATATGAGTTTTGCTTCTCATCATCTCCACATACCACTCAATATTTTTTTTTAAAGATTTTTTTTGGTTTTATTCTTCCTAAATTATTTAAATTCTTTTACAAATCATCTATATATTACACATTTGGTAAAAGAAAAAAATTAAAAAATTAAAAATTATGTATGATGTGTGGTGTGAGTATGATGATTAGAATTTTTTTTAGAGTTTTGCTATACAACCTCCACCACACTCTACACTTCATATTTTTTTAAAATTTTTTAATATATATATTTTTTGAGTTTATTCTTTTTAAACTATTTCAAATTTTCTATTCATTATTCATATAATAAATATTGGATAAAAGAAAAAAATTAAAAAAAAATGTGGTGTGTAGAGGTTGTGTGAATAGTAGAAGGTTTGGGAGATTTTTTTTTTTTTTTTTTTTTATAATCATATATCCGAAGTAGACAAAGTTGGTATAAATTTCTTGGAAGTCATGGTGTACCAATTAATTACCCTAATTAATAATTTCGTTTGCTCCATTTAATTTTTCATTTGGATCTCTTTGGGGACAAGCCGAAACAAATACATGATGATATTTTGTTGAAGATCCAAACATTAATCTAAAAGTTTTAGGACGATTAGATATTAATTTGGTTAAACGTTTAATCTTCAGGATCATAACATTCAACTATTCTTTCGAATCCGACGTCTACGGCGGCTCACTCTATCAACACCTGTGGTAACCTTTCTCTTTAGGCAACTTTACTCATCTATCAGCATTCAATGACTTAATACAATGCTCATACATAGTATTAAGGTATTTTAATCCAGCCTATAGATAATCTCCTCCATAACTTGAACTCGTGATGTGATCTCTACTCTGATACTAATTGTTAAAGACTTAATCATTGTGAGAAACCAGAGTAAATACGGACCTCTAGTTTTGCATCCCGCATGACCTATTTCGAAAAATCATTCGTTTATTTTATTAACAAGGGAGATGCCTTCCTGATCAATTGGGGAAGTAGAACGATGCAACATGCTTGCGTTCTGGTACAATGGGTTCCCACCATTTCTAAAATGAAAGGATGGTTACCAAACTCATTGGGCTAGCCATCTTGTCATTTATCTTCTTTCTTATAATTTGGGGAGAGAGAGAGACAGAGACAGAGAGAGATAAAACAGCTGGTCTTGATCTTGATGGAGCCCAAGCCTGATTGCTAAACTTTCTAATATCTAATGCAGTAGCTAGCTAACTTGGTCGCTAGCTTTGCTCAATCATTGATGGCCGCGTAAAAAGAACAGGGAAAAAACATATCCAAAAGAAGTCTTGCGAGAGGTCAATCAGCAGCATGCAGAATGCAAGTTGCCACCGATCCAAACTTACATGATCTGTCCAAACGTCCTGCCCACGAGTTGGAAAAACTGTTTGCAAAATAGTCATCATTGAATATGACAGCCCGGAAAAATTAGCAAGAAAACTCGATATATATATATATATATAGCTACCTCTAGGGTTCGTAGTGGCAGCTCATGAAGTTCTGTTATCACTGTTCGTCATTATAGTTTCACTTTCACCGGTCTTGAATTTCTTCAAATTAAGTACTTGATATTAACGTAAAATTTCCTCGAGATGCTTTCTCCAAACACAAATTACTTGCAAGAAAAGAGAACTTGTCTTTAATTGCTTTGATTTCTTGCCACGACAAACCGCTCAAAACCACACGAGATTTTTTTGGCTTAAGTCTTGATGATCATCGAATTTCAAGGGGTTAATTCTAACCCTTCGTTCCGGCCGGGTACGTACATGGTTTATAACTATGCACTGCGCGCATGACTGCAATTACACAATATATATATATATATATATTAAGAGAAATGCTTTAGCTACGAAAAAATTTTACAAAACTAAATCTTCAAACTGACGTAACTTAATATAGTACATTAGATTATAAATTGTAAAGTTATTTTTTTCGTGTAAAGTAAATCTAGCGTATCATATATATGAAATAATGTCAGTTTTGTGAAATCACCATTTGTCCAAAAAGCTTAAGCTGATGAAAAGATCAGATAGATTTAATTATTTCTATGATATTCTTAACCCCTAACGTGTGGGTCGGACTCTCCCTCAATGAGTGAGCCTAATAAGTGAAATATTTAATTAAATGAAATAAAGCGTAGAATTTGGATTCGAACTCAAGACTTTTGCTTTAATATATACCATGCATGTGAAATCACCACTTGTTCCTAAAGAGTGGTGATTTCACAAATTTATAGAATTATTTTTGTAAAATCTCATTGTAGTTGTAGCACTTTTCGTATATTAAACTCACATCAAAACAAATCTTTACTCAGAATTGAATTGTATCAAGATCACACAAAAGTACTAAATTTTCAATCTCCATTAGTACTCTTTCCTATATCTATGCACGCTGCAGGTAATTACTTAATTTGCCTTGCCATCCAAAGTTTTAATTAAAAACTCCCATTGTAAATGCAGATGATCTAGAGCATGCATCTATATATATATATATATATAGCTGCCGTGCAAATTAGATTGAAAGATATTTTCCATCACAGTTATCTTCATAAAATTCACAGATGCATGCATGGGATAGTACTTAATTGTTAGTGATATCACAAAATATTGCTAGTGGAAGAGAAGTGTTACACGGACTAGCTAGGTCGGTTTCCCCAAATTCATGCGTTAAATCATGATCCGCTGCCACAAAAACTATGTAGTCTTTGAATACAAAAGCAATTGTACTTACATTAATTGATCATAATTTTTATCTTCTAATTAACGATATTATATAAGTTGTAAATGGCTTTTCTCGAAATTTAAATTTAAGGAAAATGCTTGCATATGATATGATCTACATGACTGTACATGAATTATTCTTCAAAATGATATGTACAAGTTTATAAAATAAAAACTCATTATACTCATTAACCTCTATCATAATTCACCCCATGCGACATGAGAGTTTACCCATCCAAGACGTTTGGGTGAGGGAGGCGGGGGAAGCGTCGATCCATAAAATTAATCTCTCTCCATATCCATATATATATATACACGAATGCATTTGGATCAAACGACAAACAACTCCCCCGGCCACCTCTCATATATATATATATATATATATCTGATATATACGGCCTGCTCGATCTTTATATATATATATATATATATTAGAGACGGTCCATCCAAAGGATCAGATAAAGCTGCAAATTGCTTATCTCTCAGAAGGATGACGAATACGTGCAGGTTACTTGGCCCTCTCTCTCTCTCTCTCTCTCTCTCTCTCTAGGATATTAATATAGATCCCTCTCTAGCTCTCACACACGCACACCGAAATTAATCTGACAAGTAAGGTTTTACTCTATATTTTTATTTTATTTTTATTTTAATATTATATAAAATGTGAGATATTTATTATTATTAAATAATAAATAATAATTTAATAAAAAATTATCGACGTAATAAATATACAATATCCCTACTTATATATCTAATAGCGCTGGCCGCCTGACAGGTTACGGCCATCGCCTCCCTCATTTGAAGGAAAAGCATCTTTATCTTCTTTTTTCTTTTTCTTTTCTGAAATAAAAAGCATCTTTTTCAAACAACCAATATTATCATCACAACAAGCCAAAACTAAGTTTGGAAAATGAAGCCTAGAAACTATTCAAACCACAAAACCTTATAAATGCAAAAACCTGTCTTTTTATCCTATAATATGTACCGCAACCTGCAAATCAGGCCAATATATATATATATATATATTTATATATAGTACGTACTAGCTGACACGGGAAGGCCGGCAGAAGCAGACACTAATAGTAATTACATGCATCATGATGCATGCGCTACCTAGGGCCTCGTCGTCATACGGCTATATATATATAGGGGAGTCGAGGACAAAAAACATGTATTTCACCATCTGGTATTGTCACATTCGAGCTTTAAGTGAACATCATGATCAGCCAGTTATAAATTCTTCTGTGCGTGCTTCACAGAAAATGCGAAACACATCCAGCTGCTTGCATGCTACCTTCTAACAGCATTATTTGAGACCTCCGACTCCCAACACATGGTTGTAAAAAAGCAATACTACTTTTGGTATATATAATTATTTTCTTTCCTCGTGATTGTCATGGGAATTATGGGATTAGTTTTGTGTGATATATAGTTCCATTTCAAGGAATAAGTACTGTTGTGTTTCTTTATCCTATGAAGGACTAAGTGTGCGACCGTACTTCCATTTTCATGAGATCATGCTTGAAAGTTGTACAAAGTAATTTAACTTCGTCATCATAAAATTAACCTTCCTTTATGAAACCATCTAGGAAAATAAATTCGAACCGCTAATTTTCGCTCTCCTTATCTAACCAGATTTTGCACGCGGTACCAGTATATATAGAGTACTTATAGTACCATGCACCTCTGATAAACGACCGGAATAAGTTATTTCATATCAAAGCATAAACATGTTTTGGATTCATGGCTAGGTTTTTCTTTTCCCCTGAAAGAACTGCTGCTCCTATGACTGAACGGTTTGTACTTGTCTTAAGCTAGCAATTTCAAGTAACCCGGGTTCCAAATTCGCCTAGCTTGCACTTTCACCACAAATTTTAGCTTTAGTTTCGGCTCCCATCCAATTAGTTCTTTATGATCTCCCGGATTAGCACTTAAACCCTTGAATTAGGAAGACAGAATTAACCCAGGGCCAAACCTGTAGCCCTGGGCTATTAGATATTTTTACCCAAACAAGGTTAAATACAAAGAGTCAAACATGACATACGGCCTCCAATTACGTACAACATACAAGCTAGAGATCAACAAATGATATGCACCATATAATTATTATTGTAGCTAGTTCTCAGGGAGCTTACTCAATTCACACATCTGGATCCAGCCTTCAAACCACATCAACTTGAGGGGATTCATAGAACACACTTGAGGGCAAGAACGACGTCCCGGCGGCCGGCAGATTCTCTATCATCTGCAGGGGCGTGAAAACGTCGTCGTCGTCGTACGGATCGAACAGACCCGAACTCTCCGTCTGCTCTTGACCGAGGTCAACTACTGGAGCCTCCGGTGAATAATCATCGCTGCCGGCCTTCATGACCGGACCAGGAACTGTTTGATGACCGCCGACATCGTCATCGGTGCATAAAAACTTGGCGGGGACCGGAAACTGGGCGTCCTGGCCAGTGAGCTCTTGGACCAAGGCCCTAAATTGGGAGGCACTGGTCTTGACCTTCATGGGATTGGAGATATACACCACCTTGATAGGTATATTCTTCTTGGATTTGGCCTTTTTGGCAGCTTTTCTCTGGTGCACGCTGATTGGTAGATTATTGTCCATTGTTGATTGCAGGTGGAGATTAAAAATACAAAACACTAGCGCTCGAGGCTCAAAAGGATAATATTTTTTTTTTTGCATGAAACAACGACTGGGTATAATTTGTGAGCTAGCTAGAAAGCTCTACTCTCTCTCTCTCTCTCAGCATAACCAGGTTTCGGAGAAAGAAAATGGTGAGACTCGTGTGAAAGACAATTGATGGGAAATTAATGAAAGGCTAGAGAGAATGAAAGTGGTTGGACTAGTTTGCTATTCCCAAGAGAGAGCCAACCACGACAGCGCGTGAACCGACAAGATGTATTATAAGATTTGATTGGTTATCCACGCGCTTAAAGGTAAGAGTACTGGAAGGGATGGAGTGTTCACGGCTGTAGCTGATTTCCGTGTCATCAGCATTGCATCAATCGAAGCCTTCATATGCATATGATAATTCTAGAGCGCGGCCATATCCGAAATCTGGATAGATGCCGTGGCGTCATCGAATGCGGACATGATGACGTCATAGTACTCAAAGTGGTCACGGGGATGAGCTGGATTCGATGCTCATCCGATTTCCCTCGCGGGTAAAATCTCAGGATCGAACATCAGCCGCACCATATATCTTACATAAATACTACGAGCAATAATACGTTAACAACTCATCTATAATTTATCTACTGCTTCTTCTTAAATATTTAAGAGTAGTATTAATAAGTTGGTAGTTTAAAGATTTCTCAAATACTATAATTCTTTATTTATATGGATGAAATAAGATGAGATAATAAATTTAAAAATATTAGTAAAATAATTTATAAATAATAATAAAAAAAGTTGAGTTAAGATGCTTTATAAAAATTTAAAAAGTGAGAGAGAAAAAATAGAATAAAAATATTATAAATTTAAAATATTATTATAATATTAATTTTGTTTTTGAATCGTAAAAAGTTGAATTATTTTTATATTTTATTTAGAAGTTTGGAAAAGTTGTAATAATTTGATGAAAAATTTAAAATTGAAAAGTGTTTGTATTTAGATGTTGAGAAGATATGAGATGAGATAGGATGGATTGAGATCATATGTGAAACCAAACGGGTAGGATACAAGAAGACTCTCAAATCATCTAATTATTACAACTTTTTCAAACTCCTGCACAAAATACAATAACAATTCAACTTTTTCAAATTTCAAAACAAAAATAATATTATAATAATATTTTATTCAATTTTCAACTTTCATCTCATTTAATCATTATAACTTTCACAAACTNGTGAAGATATTTATTATTTAGGGTATGTTTGACAAGATCATTTTTTTAATATTATTTTATTATTATTTATAAATTATTTTATTTTACTACTATTATCATTACCATTAAACAAATCATCTAAAATAATTTTAGTATCCAAATGAAGCCGCAACTACGAGTGTGTTAAAGCCTCGAGAAGTGCATGGGTTTGCGAAGCAACGTGGATCGTTAGACCTTCATTTCATCCGATGGTTCTCTTTCGTTTCAGTTTAATTTGTAGTAAGATATGAATATCACATGCATGATGAATCAAATGAATGATGATATATATAAATCTCAAATATATAAATTATATAAATATTTTATAAAAAAGTAGATCTTATTATAATTAAAAGAGTACTTTTACATCTATAAAAGAATTATATAAAAATAATCTTACAAATTGACCTGATTTCATCTGATCGTTAGATTTATTTTAAAATAAAAATAATTTTATAATTTGACGAACCACATCAAGCTACTTCAATTTATAAGATTATTTTTATATAATTTTTTTGAGATTAAAGTATTTTCTTTATAAAAAATTATAAAAAGCTCTTATTTTGATGAAGTTTATTTTTTTACTAAAAAAAAAAAAAAAACTTAGGCAAGACTTGTGACTCTAAAACTGTATACAACGATTACTCCAATTAAAAAGAAATGTACGGCAAAGCTAAACTTCAAATGATCATTACTGTGATATGCTTGACTGGTAGCTTCAGCTTCGCCTCGAGTACGTACGTACGTACGTGGCTTACTGAGTGACATTAGATCTCTGGCATGTTGTACACGTACTTACACAAGTAATTTATTTTTTCTTTGTTTTATTTTCATTCTCAAGTCAATTCAAGTATTAACTATGAAGTTCATCATTTAGATCTCTTTTTGTTTATTTATTTAATATATATAAAAGAAAATGAAGATTTTCATCATAAATTTACAAGTTTTGTTATAATTCAGTCATTGTTTACATCAAATATTCTCTATTTATAATTTTTTATAAAGTATGAACATGTTTTTAATAGGATAAATGAGTATTTTTTATGAAGTATGAGATAATAAATAATAAATAATACCTGATGTAAATAATTTTTTCAAAGCTGTCGGGCGCTGCATGAGTATCGTGATCTTTTAGCAAGATTATTTAATGGCGAGATAAATCGTCGATATGATAAAATAAAATAAAATAAATAATTGTTGCTGCATTAATTGCTCTACATGATCTCTTTCTGGTGTGATATATAAACAGGAAAAATGAGAAAAAGGATAATTTGCGTGGTCTTCACGTAAGAATACCGTCCACTCATGACATGATTCATATAAAAAGCATTCTCGCCAGACATATCCATTATTGTTACTATTATGATCATCATCAGTGTTGTTGTTGTAAATGTTGAGCAAACTAGAGTACTAGATCGGTAGATGTATTTAATAGGGTAGGGTTGATTTTCTTTACATGTAACTCGAGTGTTGAATTGGGATGACCTCCAAATTAAAGTATAAACTAGATGAAAAAATTTAGTTGTAAGTAATTTTATGTATTAATACGTGTATATATTTAATATGACTTTTAAAAAAATAAATTTTATTGAAATCAATATTAATTTAAATTTATAATATAAAGGCAACAATATTAATAGGTAAATTGATATGTAAACTTAAAAACTCTTATTATGATATATATAACACATTTTATGATATTTTGGAATTAGGTGGAAAGACATTATTTATACAATATTGATTTGTCAGACATGAGTTCAAAAGAATTAACAACCATTTAAAATGGACACAAATTAATTAGAATAATCCAAGACAAATTAATCGACATAAAATGAGACAAGGGAGTACATGTTTAATTGGTTGAGTTTTTTTATTTTATTTTTGTTCTTATAGTTTTATGAATTAAGTGGTGTTTCTAGCTTAACCTACTCCAGTACCGGAAATATTTTGGATTTATAAGTTTGAAACTTGTACGAATTAATTTCTTTTTATTTTTCCGTACAAACTGCATCCAACCTGCCTAGCAGTACTCCAGTTTGGCTGGGAGAGAGTGCTGGAAGCAGCTAATTAGTGGACCATTAATGTCGACCCAGTACGTACAAATTTCTATTTATAATGGCCCGCATGCAGCATGCGTGTAACTTTGCACGCGATTAGTCAAGCTCGCTCGCTGGTCCTGACTCCTGACTCCTGAATACGTACTGGGCCGGCAGTAATACTGCTAGCTTCAGAAAACCATCTTTCCATTGTTTCTGGTTTCCTCTCCCTCCTTTGTTAATCTGTTTCATTTACAATACGTACGTACTTTCTTTGTTTTTGACGAGTAATGCTTGCCGACGAAGCGTTATTTGCAAAAGCGAGTACGGAACATCAAGGACGACGTCCTAAAACAGGGACCCCATGTTTACGTATATAATAATCAAAATTTTTTTTATAACTTTTCATATAAATAGTGAATAAAAAATTTGAAATAGTTAAAAATAAATAAATTTAATTTTTTTTTAAAATATATTAAAAAATATGAAATATAAAATGTAGGTAAATAGTAAGAAATTATATAACAAAACACTATAATAATATATTCCTAAGAGGTACTTTTGCCTAGAAATTGATGGATGCCAGATGTGATGCAAACCCAAATTATAAATTAGACGTTGACAGGAAGTGGTGGAAGTTGATGAAGCTCAAAAGCAAAAACCTAATGTGAATCTCAGATAACCTCTATAAATATATATATATATATATATATATATATATATATATAACGTCTAATGTAAGGTCTAAAACATATGATTTATATTTCAAAACAACTAGTCAATGATATAATTAGAATTTTATTATAATCTTATAACAGGTAAGAATTTCTCATTTTCAAACAATGTGAGATCTCATACACCACTTATCATTATCCTTATTATATGGAGGTATCACATATATATGTACTTCACGTTCATAGTAATTAATCTGTTTCACAAGTGCATGAATCAGATAATGAGTTAATTATGTGAGTTTACAACTTGTTTTTTCTTTTTACCTTTGTTTGTTGGAGGATAGTTTTTTATTTATTTATTTATTTATAATAGCGGATCTCGTTCCATTCATTAAAGAGAATATATAAAATTGACTTAAAACAAGCCAATTACAAACGTTAATAGTTTTCCAACACACTTCTGTGACTGTCTGGTCTAGTCCAGACGACTTATCTCTATAGACCTAAATCTAAAATATAGCACACCTCTATTTATAACAAAGATAATGGTAACCTACTAAACAAAAACTTCACATCCGTTTGGTGGAGGATAGTAAGCCTAGAATATTTCTACCATTCAAATGACATGCCCAAACTACGCACGTACACTGAATGTGGGTATTTGTGGGCCGGGGCTATTTATATATATATATACTGTCTCATTGTGGGTCAGGTTCTATCAGCAGAAGAATTAGTGCTGCTATATATCAAGTTGCATCTACCTGCCCTTTTCTCCAGTCCCATATAATATGCCTTTCCATTGCTTGCTCCGTGTGCCACTTGCAGGCTGGAAAGTGACTCCCAGCAACCGGCCACCAGAAAATACAGAAACTAAAATCCCACTTGACACTTAAAAAAGATGTCAATCATGTACTGATCTTGTAAAGGTACACGTACATTTATTTTTACAATCTGTTATATAATCATATTTTAAATAGAATGTATTTCAATAAAATCATATTATTTTGATAAGTTATTGTATAAAAATACCTCTAATTTAAGACAGGATTGTCTAAAGGATCCGTGAAAATAGTTGTATCTCTACCATTTTCTTTAATATACATCAATGTAAAAAGGGGTGTAAGACTTTCGGTGACTTGGATCAAAAAAACCGACCGGACTGAATAGATAGTCTTATTGGTCAGTCTCATAATGTGATTTTTTTAGTCGGACCGAAATTGAGACCGAATGAATTTATATATATAAAATATTTTTTATATGTAATATATTATTTTATATAGTAGTTGTATAAATTAATTATGTAATTTTCATATAATAGATCATCATTGACTATATATAGATTATTTAATATTCATTAACCATATATAAAATGTTAAAAGAATCAGATAATTTTAATTTTACTAATTTAATTAATTTTTTTTATCAACAAATGAAAAAAAAAAATTATGGACCGATAACTAATAGTCTAGTCCAACAAAAAAGATGGATCAAAATTTTCAATGCGTGCCCAGACGGAATTGATTATTTCCCTAAATGCAAATATTTGCTCATCTCTTCTGATTATAACTAATTAAGAAATCAAGAACAACTTATAAATGAGATCGGACAATAATAAAGGTCGATGCAGATATTCGTATATATGATATATATATCATATATTTAGCTATAACATATCGAAAGTAGAGTACGTAGTGTACCGCATGTACATGATAGAGCTAGCTACTGGAAAATTCAATGGCACGCCAATAAAGAGATCGAGATTAGTGGCCAATGCGTTTTGGTGGGGTTTCATTTATTGTACCGTTCCTGTAAGAAGCCAATGGTTTCCTTTTCTCCCGTACCGCACTGTGACGTTCTACTGTTTGCCACTATAACTGCATGGTCCAATGGTCCATACTCTGATATCTATATCTATGTCTGTATCTGTATCTGTATTAGTATAAGGCACGTATGCCGATAAAATCTTTTTGCAAAAATAGATTACAGTAGCAATTTATTTAAAAAATAATAAAAATATTAAGTAAAATCTTCTAAATAAAAAAGTCATTATCTTGTGTAAAAAAAAAAAAAAACTATTTAAAGATAGATTATGAACAACAGCATATGAAAGGCAAAAAAAAAAAAAAAAACATTTAAGCTAAGAAATCATTTTTTTTTTTAGTTCAAGGGGAAACATATATCTCGAATTGATGTTGTTTATTAAGTTACTCGATGGATGGAAAGGACATTAAATCTCTTATGCCGTTCTTGCTGGAATACATCTAATTCTACACCAAGGTGTATGATCCATTCTTCTTTGAAGCTTCTGTCGCAATGTTCTTATATAAAATAAATTTAGAATTTTTAGAAATCTTGGAGAAAAATAATACAATCTCAAATATTTATTTTAAATCTAGTGGATGATTTTTAAATTGAACCAAGTATTTGAAAATCTTTCAAGTATTTGAAGTCTAAAATTATTTTAAATGGAGTATTTTTTGTGTTAATGAACCAATCCTATTTTTCAAGTAAGTCTATTTAAATTTTAGAACCCGAAAATAATATATCTTTAAAATTTTATTTTATTTAAAGGATTTTATTTCTTTAGAAATATTATTTAATGTTCATCATTTTATTTTATGTTAAAAACTCTACTTACTTTGATGATTTTATTTCTCCTAAAAATTATTTATTAAAATTCATCATTTTATTTTATGATGAAGAATATTATTTTTGGATCAAGAATAAAAATTTTGTTTTAAAATTTAGTATATTTCCCATCCTTATATATTTTCTCTATTTTTTCCTCGTATTTCTCCATGTATTATTTCACCCTTAGATTAAAAGTGGTACATGTGTAGAGCTAGGATCGGATTGCCCAAAACCCAAATTCTCCTTCTTTATTCCTCTCTTTCTTTTCCTTCTCCCTCTCTCTCCTTTCCCCCCCCCCCCCGGGGCGGGGGTCCCATGTCTTCCCTTCTTTCACTCGAGTGACCTCCATTGTAATGTCCAAATCCCATAAGTCTGGGAAAGTTAATTCTTGTAACCTAAAACCATCTTACATAACACATTTATATATTTCAAATTTTCTATAAAATATAAAATTATTTATTCAAAACTAAAAATATATGTTTCTTCACAAAGAGTGGAGACACCAAAGAAATACTTTAATGAAATAAATTATAATCTCCACAACGACTCGAAAATATCCATGACTCAAAATGTCAAATAACATAAAATAATTTCTCTACTAAATAAAACTCTTCAATAAATATTTGTACCCTTTGATACTTATTCCTCTAAGAACATCAAACATTGCTAACACTTTCTACTTTTAACCTCCAGCTGAGGTATCAAAATTATCTGAAAATATTGTGGAGAAAATATTAGAGGGAAAGTTCAAAAATATTCTTATTCAAAATTCATTTGGTATAGTATAACTGAAACATCACGTCAAAACAAAATTCAATGTTTAACTCCCACGGTAGGGTTGTACAAAACCCGACAACCAACCGAGCAGAACAAAATGTGAAATCTTCTTCTTATTATTCTTGGAACCCCGAGTGTGCACACATGAAAGACCACGCAAAAAATCATTTTGTAAGTGGGTGCACCGAAAATAGAAAAGTTAGTACTAACCTTAACAGAGGCCACAGTTTTACACTAATGGTAAGGTTAGAACAGAATAAAAACAGAATGTCATACCAGAAGTTTTAAAAAGTCACATAATATCATATCAGAGTACAGAACATATTTTGAACACAAAAAAATCATATCATAATCATATAATTATGCACAAATTTTCATATTCGCTCATCTTTGCATAGTTCAGAAACAGAATTACCATAAATAAGCTCATATATACATCAGTCATAACATAAACTATTTTCTTCATATACAAAATTTCATGAGTAATTCAAAACAAATAACTGAGATTGTTTCAAATATATTTTCATGACAAAACATGCATATTTTTCAAAAATCAACCTCAGTTCATTTCTTTTATGCAAAATATAGCATAGGAATCACGTTTACCCATAATTTTTAGCTTTTCAAAACTCTTTCATAGCTGTGCCGAGCAAATATTAATCACCACCTGTAAAATTGTCATGCAATTTTCGTAAATTTTCGATTGAATACATATTTTGATATTTAAACCTGAAATGTTAAAAATTGTCATTTTTAATTTCTCAAAACCTAAAATTTTCATAATTCTAAAATGTCATCATTTTCCAAATCCATCAATATCCACTTATTATACTTAATCTAATTTCAACTCAAACACTGGTCTATTTAATAAATCAAAATCCAATGTAAAAAGTCGTTGTAATCAAAATATTATCCGGCCCAAAATAATTTAGAACCTGAGCCCAACCTAAAAAAATTTAACTTCAAAATAACTTAACACACTCAAAAATAAAAAGGAACCTAGTAGAAAACAAGCTCATGTGGCCCAAAGTAAAGACAACCCACTTTTTAAAACCCTCATTTTTTGTTTTAAAACTAAAAAGGTAAAATTGTCATAAAAATACTCATACTTCAAGATAAGCCTTACGTGAAGGCAATAGAATTGTTTCTATTTAGAAAACTATGAAAACATGAAATGGGTGATACTACTGAGGCATATCGAGAGGTACATGTAGCAGTAGCTTTGGTGATTGTTGACGGCGGCACTTTGAGGAGTGGCGGTAGTGCACTATGAGAGAGAGAGTGATAAGCGGGAGAGTGAACATGGAGGGTGGGTGAAGAGAGAGAGAATCTACTGTGAGGGAACAAATATAGAGGAGAGTCAGTGGGCTCATCGATCGACAAGGGTGATAAGGGTGTCACGACCGATGGTTTCCGGCGCGAAAGATATTGACAACTTATTTCCCCAAATCAAGCAAATATCTCCTCCATTTTTTTAACACCATGATTCTAGGATAATTAGCATTTAATTTTGTAACTGTAAATTCATATTCATACCATACTCAATTAGTGACATTAGATAGATTTGTTCCTTGTATCTATTTATTTAGACTATTCTCAATGTAAAATTCAAGTCACAGAAATACAAAGAATTTAGTTCTTGACATGGTATCCCCATCCTACCCATGACCCTTATGTCTTCCTCTTCCTCTCCCACTATCCTCTCTCCATATATCCTCCATCCATCTGACTCTCCTAGCCTCATCCTTGTTTTTAGTCTTCTCATCAGTGACAATTTTTCCAAATGGCAAAAGCCATAACCAGTGCCCTTTACACCAAGAACAAACTAGTTTTTGTCGATGACACTCTTCTCCCACCCGATACTACTTCTCAAGATTATAGACAATGGAACCAAACTAAAGACATGGTCATTACCTGGCTTTTAAATTCCATCAGTCCCTTCATAGCCAACTCCCTTGAATTTCATACCGATCCCCGAACCGTATGGCTGGATCTCCAGTCTCGATTTTGCCATGGCAATAATGCCAGGATTTATCGTCTCAAGCGTAAGCTATCCTTCCCATAGCAACACAATCACTATGTTCATGATTACTACAACCAAATCAAGCAGATTTGGAATGAACTCAGTCACTTACAACAAACCAACAATCTTAAACAATTGCAGCAACAAGCTGAAGATGAAAGAGTTTACTAATTTCTCCCTGGCCTTAATGATTTTTTCTCCCAACTCGATTTTTTCTCCCAACTCATAACCCAAATCTTAGCCATGGAAACCCTTCCCCCATCACAAAAAATTTTTCTATTCTTTTTCAAGAGGAGCAGCAAACGCCTACTCCATCTTAGGCCACCATCGACGGAAGCCCATGTCCTCGCTGCTCACTCCGATGGACCCACAAAACAGCCCCTGCAATGCACCGTTTGCGGCAAAATGGGTCACTCATGTGACCGTTGTTGGTGTGTAATTGGGCACCCAGTAGGTCTCAACCCCCATGGCAAACCACAGTCGTCTTTCCTCGGCAAACCACCACCGAACTCGACGCCGATGGCTCATCAAGTTTCTACCTCTTCCCCACTTTCTGGTTTGACCCATGATATCTATCAAAAACTACTTGACCTACTTCAACCGAGCCCTTCACCTGCAAATTTTATGGGTAATGTCTTCTCTCCTCTTCCCTTTGACAATCGCTCCAATTGGATGGTGGAAAGTGGTGCCACCGGCCACCTCTGCTATGACCGAAGCCTCTTCTCTACTCTATCCCCTACTCTCTCATAACCAGCAAATTACTTTACCAAATGAGCATAAAATAAACATTGAGGGTGTCGGCACTTGTCACTTGGCCAAACACCTCATTTTACATGATTTGTTTTTTGTTCCTCATATCTTATTTAATCTTCTTTTTGTTCCCAAACTCACAAATACTAATTCTTGCATTATTTCTTTTTCCTCTTCTACTGTTTCTTTTCAGGACCCACAGTCGACGAGGCTGATTAGAGCGGGTGAGTTTTGCAATAGATGTTTTGTGTATCAGTCCCCACCCATTACTGTTTTTTCCACTCAAACTACTGCTAATAAAATCTTATGGCACCAACACCTAGGTCATCCTTCTTGCTTAGTTATTCCTAGTCTTTGTAATAATCCATGTGTTATCTCTGATTGTGATATTTGTGCTCGTTCTAAGCACACTAGACTACATTTTTTCATTCCTTCTAATAAAAGTACTATGATTTTTAATAGAATTTTTTGCGATATTTAGGGTGGCTATTATACTTCTTCTATTTGTGATGCTCATTATTTTCTTACCATTGTTGATGATTTTTCTCGCACTACTTGGATATATCTCATGCGCTATAAATCTAAAGTATACACTTATCTTATGCATTTTTTTGCCCTTATCAAAAATCAATTCAAAACCACGATTAAAATTATTCAAATTGATAATGGCCAAGAATTTCTTTCCCTCAAATTTCAAAATTATCTTCATGATCACGACATTCTTTATGAATGTACTTGTATTGAAACTTCACAACAAAACGATGTTGCGGAACGTAAACATCGGCACCTCTTGAATGTTGCTCATAGTCTACACTTTCAAGCTCGCTTACCCTTGAAATTTTGGGGTGAATGTGTCATCACCGCTGCCTATCTCATCAATTGCACTCCCAGTCAACTTCTTCAAAATAAATTCCCTTTTGAACTTCTCTTTGATATCCCTCCAACCTATACCCATTTATGCATTTTTGGCTATCTTTGTTATGCCCAAACTCTCCACTCTTCCCGTGACAAATTTTCTCCGTGTGCCTCTAAGTATATATTCCACGGTTATCCTAGCACTTATAAAGAATACAAACTCTATAATCTTGACACTCAGGTTGTTTTTTTATTCTCGTCCGACATTGACTATCACTCGTCCTGACATTGTTTTTGCAGTGAACATTCTCAGTCAATTCATCCACGCTCCTTGTGATCCTCACATGCAGGTTGCCACTCGCATTCTTTGCTATCTCAAAAGCAATCCTAGACAAGGCATTTTTTTCTCCTCCTCCAACACTCTTCATGTTACTGCTTATACTGATTCTGACTAGGCCAGTTGCCCCACCACTCGTTGCTCCACCACCGGCTACTTTGTTCAGCTTGGCACCAGTCCCATTTCCTGGCGTACAAAAAAATAGACCACCGTAGCCCTGTCCTTCACTGAAGCTGAATATCATGCCATGGTCGTTAGCAACTGCAAACTCACTTGGTTGAAATAGCTCCTCATTGATTTTGGTGTCTCTCACCCCAAGCCTATCAGCCTTTATTGTGATTGTCACAATCAATATGCTTTACACATTTCTCACAATCCTGTATTTCATGAGCGCACTAAACATATTGAGATTGATTGTCACCTTGTTCGTGATAAAATTCGGTCCAGACTCCTTACCGTTATTCACACCTACTCCCATGAGCAAGTTGCTGACATCTTTACCAAAGCTCTGGGCCATTATCCCTTTCACCATTTTCTATGCAAGTTGGGCATTACGAACCTTCATACACCAACTTGAGGGGGCGTATTGAAAGTTTATTTTCCCAAATCAAGTAAAGATTTCCTCTATTTCTTTAACACCATGATTCTAGGATAATTAGCATTTAATTTTGTAACTGTAAATTCATATTCATACCATACTCAATTAGTTACCTTAGATAGATTTGTTCCTTGTATTTATTTATTTAGACCATTCTCATTGTAAAATTCAAGTCATAGAAATACAAAGAATTTAGTTCTTGACAAAAGATGGTGGGGTAACGAGTTTACGTGTATGGGATCTCTCCTTGGATCTTGATGTGTGATATGGCACGGGGTGGAAGAAAAACATGGCTAGCCGGTGGCTTACAGTGGTTGTCCAAGTTGTCGGTGTCCTTTGGAACCAGGTGGTGCTCTAAATGGGGTGGTCATATCAGGTTTGACCCTCACACAAATGTGCTCTGTTTTTTACTAGCAAAAACAGAGGTTGCCACTACGTCTTCATGTAGTCTGGGCAGCGTTGGGTGGTGGTAGGGCTGTACAGAAACCGACGCCACCGGCTGCCACCGACGCGAACCGACCGGCCGCATCAGGAATTGGCCGAAACCCGTGGAGAACCGGTCGGCGTCCGGTTGAAAGATGAAGAAACCGACGTTCAGCGGTTCGGTCCCGGTTTGAGGCTGGACTGGACCGCTGAACTAATCGATATAATAAATTTTTTTTTTTAAATATGCCTTTAATTAAACGACGCTGTTCCGAACGGCGTCGTTTTAGCTAATAAGTATTACAACAGATATAGAAACGACGCCGTTTGGCATTAAACCAAACGACATCGTTTTAATAAAGACGTAAGAAAGAAAAAAAAGTCTGAAACGACGCTACGGCGTCGTTTCGATATTAGCCTTCTTCTTCCCCATCCCCTCTTCTTCCCGAATCGAACTTCACTCTGCAACTCTCTCTCTATCTCCTTTGTATCTCTCTCTCTCTCTTTCTCTCTCCCCTGTGCAACTCTCTCTTTCTCAGTAAATAACGCCGACCAGAGAACCGACGCCTACCGAGAACCGCCAAAGAACCGTCTCGATCGATTTTCTCCTCCCCATCGCGGTTGATGGCTCCCCCATTTTTTCAGACGTTGGTCGGCGTCGGTTTTGCCCAAAAACCGCGCCGACGACGTCGATTTTCACCCCTAGGTGGTGGTGCAGGGTAGTGCTGCGATGGCTGAGCAGTGGGCCAGTGCAAGAGATTGCGTGGAGGAGCTTGGTAGAGAGATCCCGTATGTGGCAGTGGCTAGCGGTAAGGGGGAAAAAATCTCAAGCTCACTAAAATAGGTGGTTGCGTGCGGAGGAGCCAAGAGCTAGACATACGTGAAGGGCTTGGCTATGGTGGAGGTCGTTTACGATGGCTGTGTTGAAGCAGCAGCAACTGCACTACCTTGAAGGCATGAGGAACACGAAGCGACAACCTTAGTTTTCAGGTTGAGGATAGTTTACGAGGTATGTGTGCGATATTGTGTAACGAATATATATATATATTTATAGGAAAACTGATAAAACTCTAAAGAAGAATGAAGGAGATGTGCATCATGCATGCCATGAAAAATGAACATGATGAAGCCGTGCATAAAGAAGAGTCTGTGGGCGCTGTGCATAAACTTGTGTAACGTGTGAATACAAAGTGTTGCCGTTTATCCTAGTGGAAACAAATGTGCATGCAGAATAAACGAACATGCATGCCGTGGGGGGCCGATACCAGATCTCATGGGCTTCGACTTTTGGCCCATTTCAAATATTTGGCCCATGTTTCATAGTGAACAAAATAATAATAATAAATAGGCTCTTCCCTAAGTTTTGAGTCTCGACTCATCCTTACAAAAATATATACTTGTTCCATAAGTTTTCTAGGCCTATAAAAAGATTTTCCATCCAACCTAAGAATATTTAAGGAAATTATTAAAATAGCAAGTCCATTAAAAAAATCTCGATACTCGCCAAAATACAATTTGGACCTGTAATCATTATAAAAAATAAATACTAAAAAATTAACCGAGCTCTTTATATGTATAAATAAAAAAATAAATATTTAGAAAACGGTTTGGTGTTGGACCCGGGTATTATATCCACCGCCGTCAATAACTCCATCTCATACTGCAGCCATTGCTATGCCTCTTTCTCTCTCTCTCTCTCTCTCTCTCTCTCTCTCTCTCTCTCTCTCTCTCTCTCCCTCTCTCTCCCTCTCCATCTCACCCCGTCGACTTATCTCTTTTCTCTCTCGATAGCTCCAGCGACATCGTGCACTGCCACTAGCCACCACGAGCAACAGAGGCATGACCTTGGGCTATGATTGGTCGAGGGAGTAAGGGCGTTTGGTCTGGATGGTGCTTGATTTGGTCATCGATGGTGAAACTAGTTGAGGGAGGTAGGGCTTGGGCGTGACCTTGGGCTACGACTATTGGAGCTCTCGGTGCAATAGACTATGGTTGAACCCAGTGAGACCGTGTTGCCACCGTCGTTTCCATGTTCATCCAACCCCGAACAACAAGTCGCACCACCTCACACCATTAAGCCCTTCTCTTTGTGTGGTGATGGTTGAGTGAGACGAGTTCGACAGCAGACCTTGGACTGAAACAAGGTGAGACTATGACGAGGCTGGTAGTTGGTGAGAGCGAGAGAAGAAAAAAACATAAATAGAGACAAATTTGGCATTTGCTGACAATACGAGAGACATGTGAAAAAAAGAATGAATATAGAGAGCTACCACTATTGGGACCTGCCACTAAAGAAGAAGAAGAAGAAGACCAGAAGCAGCCACACAGTGAGTGCAAAGTATGCACTGCTAAAGTGGCTACTCTTTAGCATTACTTGGAAAAAAAAAATAGTAGACGAAAAAGTTACTGTTCATAGTACTTGGCCAGAGGCATAATCGTAATAACAATATGCCATACATGGGCATAAATGGAATAAAAGTGTTAAACAAAAATACTATTCATTTCTGTTCATATACTGATAGCCGCTTTTAATAAATAAGATATATATATATATAATAGTTCAATGATGTACCATAGGCAATTGAAGGTGAGTCAAGGAATATTTGAAACCAATGCTAAATACAAATTCATCGCACATGTAAGCTCTTTAAAAAAAAAAAAAAAAACTTATTATAAAAAAAATAATTTATTTAATATATATATGTATTCTACTAGTTTTTAAAAGTGTATAAAACTTCCACGCTCTCATTTTATGAAGGGTTTAACAAATTAGGAATCAATTTCCCAAATTTCAATATATATTTATAATTTATATTTCAACTGTAAAATTCCTACCTATTTCAATCCACTTTAATTACTACGATTCCGCCCTGCAAGCGTGGCTTCAGTGCCTAGTGGCCTCCATTCTATCCAAGGGTTTGTCTCTCTTTTTTTTCCGTCACTCTAAGCACTGGTATTAATTTTTCAACATGCATCTTCATTTATGAAGATTGATTTTACATATAAAAAAGAAATCTCATATTAGATTATTAGATTATGCATATTTGAACTAAATAATAATAATATTTTTTTTATACTTTATTAATTTTTTAAAAAAATTATATATATATATTTTACAATTAACACCATGTGCTCAAAAATACTAAATTTATATATATAAATATTACCAATTTCATATATCAAAATGACAATTTTTATCAATAAATATTAATATGTAATAAAACAAACTTTGTATCATCAGCTTAATATAAATTTCATATATCAAAATTATCTTAATAAAAATTTCACAAAATTAATTTTCATGGGTATAAGAAGAAAAAAAAAAGTAAAATAATATTTAGAAAGTGAACATTATTTTTTCAAATTTGAAGAAACATTATTTATAGCTATAAAAAATTTTAAAGATGCATAATCTAATACAAACCAATTTAGAGGAATATTATACAAATATAAAGATGAATATTTAGATGCATGAGCAATTACCACTGTTAATTAAAAATAGGTATACTCTGCATCATCAGTAATTATAAAAGATTTTAAATTTCGAATCCCTCATTATTAAGGTTAATAGATGCACCAACAAACAATTTAACAATCACACTTTACGTACACTATTAAAATTTGATCGTACCATTTAATTGCTTTTAATTTATCTCAACAATAATAATTGAAGTGGGGTGCAAAATGTTAATTTTTTTTTTATAATTTGAAGATATAATGCGCCAATCTTAATAAATTTAAATGCGAAATGTAAAAGTTTTGATTGGTTAATATTGCAAACTGCAAAGTGTACCTTTCTCCTACAACTCTGACTTGATGTCCTCCACGACCATGGAAATATATCTGTACGGAAAAAAGAAAGAAAGAACACGTGCCAGTACCTAGAAAGGAAAAGCTGAAAAAACTGAAAGCTGGGTCAAGCTAGCTAGGCCGGGCCTTCGTATGGAAAGTCCAAGATCAAATACACAGCAAGAAATCGTCCGGACGAAATAAAGAGAAATCATATTTTCCTAAGGACTCGTATTTTTACGGAAAATATTTTCTCTCTCTCATCTCATTTTATATAATTATTATTTTTTAAAATTTTAATATAAAAATAAAATAATTTAATTTTTTTAAATTATAATATAAAAATAATATTAAAAAATATATTATTATAATATTTTATTTAACTTTTTAATTTTAGTCTCAACTTATCTCATTTTATTTTTAAAAATAAACGAGATCATAAATGCAATCTCTTTTAAATAAATATAAATTTATACAAAAAATTAATTTTATAATAATAAATTTTATTATTTTTTAAACGATTGTATGATATTTACACAATATAGATATAACATTACTCCCAAATAAATCGACATGGTTGTTCGGCCATACCCATGCAGGCTGAATTTTAAGCTCAATTCCTAAAAGTTTTGGAAATGAGAGAGAGATCACTTTAGCATATCCCTAAAGGAGAAATGATAAATACAGTCGTGAGTGTGCAAGCGGCGTGCAGTCGCTTTGATAAAAAGTGAAAAAAGATGGGACCCACTTGAAAAAAGGTTAAGTTACCCAATCAACGAAATGGCAAGTTGGGAACTCTTAACTCGTTCATTGCTTATTAATTTATTTTCCATTGCCCTAGGCTTTAGCCAAAACAAAAACAAAAGGGTAAACCTTCAAATATAAAATTTAAAAAAAAAAATAATGGTTCAAGCACAGGCGACAAAGTTGTTGGGCTCCATGACTTCTATTAAGATAGATACAAAAGAAAAACACACAAAGATAACCTAAAATGGGTGCCAATATGTATTAAGATATGTTTGACATGTTTACATGGCATATCCTTCACCAACTGTTAATGGGTACTCCTACCTACCTACTATTGTTTTTCTAGACAAATCCAAATACTCTCCCATTTTTCGGTTTTTAGCTTGCTTACTTGTTTTTGGGCATTAATAGCTTGTCATTTAAAAAATAATGATATGCCTATAATTTTTTTACTTCTTATTTTATAATTTAGTTTTGCTATACGTCATCCTACATCACACACCACTAGAGTTATAAAATGAGCAGGCTACTGGACGGACAGCTATAATTCAACTCGATTCAACTCGAAATCGACTTGATTCAACTTGAAATCGACTTAAATAAAATATTAAATTGGTTGTTCGTAAACATAGAATTAGGCTCAATTATTAAACTATACAAACTCGTATTAAACTCGATTGATTTAAATAATGTTCATGAACATATTCGTATGAAACTCAACTTGTATATATTTAAACATATATAATAGCCAAAAGTTATATATGTATTATTAATTATGTATATATAATATTAGTGACTTATAGTTATAGTCCACTGCATTGGCTATAAAATTAATTTATAATATTAATATATCAATATAATATATTTATCTTGTTCTTATCAAATATTGAATTGTCATATAAAACTTTATGCTTACAGACTATAGACTATAGTCATAATTTATTAACTCATCACTTATCACTTATGATTCTATCATTTTATGAAGTACTATTGAAGACTTTAGAATATTGTTATATCATAATATATTATTAAAGATTTATCACTGGTGATTCTATCATTATATATTCTATGAACTTACATCGTATTTATGATTCTATCATTCTATAAAGTACTATTAATAACTTAATTAATCTTATTACATTATATATGATTAATCACCAGACTCGAGTAATATTGTATTCATAAGATTATATAAACTATAGTAATATACATATTTAGTGTTAATATCTATTATTATTAATTAATAAGCTCATAATAGTAGACTACCATACTAGTGTCTATTATGTAGTGAGTCTAGTGACAAGTAGTACTAGTCCAGTATTAATTGTTACATAATACGTATGCATTACAACTACAAGCATAAATAGTAATATTATTTCATGCAAATATAAGACTGTAGGGTCTTAATATTTAAGTATCAATATCTTCATTTTGTAGTTAATATACGGTATTAGCATAATAGTATTATTATATTATATTAATTAAATTAACTATAATATTATATTTTGACTACTAAATTTCAATGTTTGATAAAATATAATGTTAGACAATTTTATATAATTAAATACTATAAATAAATATAGTTTTTTACAACTCTACTTGCTAGTTTTATAAATTATAGTTTATAACAATTGACATGTATTATAATTTATAGACTACATTATATATATTTTATAAATAGAATATAGTAGTATTAGTATTGCTAATGTCGTATTTCGTATGCCTTTAGGTTAAGTTACAGCAACTCGAGTATTGAGTTTTTCATTGCACACTTAAGAAGACATGGAGAGTGGGGGGCCTTGGTGGAGGCCGATGAGTCTCCGATACTAAAGTTAATATATTTTCTTAGTAGTCTGTGCATGAGCTTAGAGGAATTTGAGAGAGTTATTCGTACATGAGGTTCGACTTTTCTACTAAGTTTATAGGTGGGGCCAGGTCATACTTAGCTTTGGGGAGTCTATGTCACTTCAACCATTTGCTTATTTAAAACCCTTTAATGCGGTATGGCTTATGGGGTAGTGTCATTAATGGGGCACAGAGTCCGAGAAGCAACACCAATAATTTGGTGTGGTTCCCAAGCTCACTTTATCCCGAGAACATTCCTTATTAAGTCTATTCATGTCTGCTGTCAAGAGATTATGGGTTTTCCATATTTCTCGCCCACATGCCTACTCAAGTTTTTGAGGGTAGGGTGTCATCGGGGAGATGTTAGGGCAGTGAGTCCCATCTATCCCTACCATCCTCTTTCTCCACGCGTGGGTTGCTTCGTAGGTGAATTTTTCTTAGTATATTAGTGTATGCATGGTAGCAGGTTAATGTCAATATTTATGACTCCATTCATGAAAACTAAGGACTTTACTGAGTTTACTCAACATTTTTTTTGTTTTGAAGTTTAATGTACTAAGTTTCATATTTTTGTTTTTTGTAAAATATTTTTTGATTCACTTGTTTCATTAGGACGTCAATATCATTTAATGTACCATTGCCATAATAGACTCTTGAAGGTTTCATAATGTAAATTTATATTTATTTAAATTTTTTATTATTTATTTTTAAAAATAAGGTTTCAATCTCAAATTGAACTTAGTTGATAACAAACTCGACTCGTTAATGAACGGAGCTTTGAGCCGAGCTCAAATTTACTTTACAAGTAAACGAGCTAAGCTCGATCTAAACCTTAAGCTCTACTTATAAACGAGCTGAGCCTAAACTTGCCAGGAATGATTTAAAGCCCTACATACCACATATTTTTTTAAAAAGAAATTATTGTCCTATTCCTATTAAATTAGTTGAGTTATTTTATTCATTATTTATATACTATATATTTAATAAGAGAAAATAATAAAAAAAATATTGCAAAGTGTAAAGATGACGGATAGATTTTTTTAATAATTAATTAATATATCCGGGACATTTAATTTAAAATAATTTTAATTATACGTTATTTTCTGCTATGTAACATAAAATTGCAAGTTTATTATTTTAGTAAAAAAAAGAAATAAAGAAACAAAGGCGTAATGATGATCAATTGTTTGATTAGGTGTCATTTTCATGATTTTTTTTTTTTCTAATCAATTTTCATGATTGACCCTGACTGATACCTCTATTTTAAATTTTAAAATTTGGGGGTGGTTGCAAACATAAATTTCTTGCACTCAAAGCTATGAAATTTGGACCTTTTGCTCTGAAGAGCATAAAAGTCATTTCGTCAGTTAAAAGGAGCTTCTGCAAGCTTCTAAGCGGGCGGCGCAGGTCAAATGAAGCCGGCTATTGGTTCAACGACGATAAAATTGCACGTTAACAATCGCACCTGTTCCAATGATACGTAAAGCACCCTCTGATTGACGTAAATCACGGAGATGCCATTACATACAACAAGAATTAATATTACTGAAGGACACAAAGTGCTCGTTTTGAAGTGATAAATTTTACCAAAGGAAAATACTTATTTTACTTACAAGCATGTTTGAAAAACAAAACATGGAAAAATTTTCTTTAGTCTCATAAGAGATGAGATAAAAAATTTATGAATAATAATAAAAAAATTTATAAATAATAGTGAAATAATTTGAATTAAGATATTTTATAAATTTTAAAAAATGAGAGAAAAAATTAAATAAAAGTATTATAAAATTAAAATATTGTTAGAATATAAATTTTTAATATTATTTTAATTTTGAGATTTGAAAAATTTAAATTATTTTTTATATTTTGTTTGAAAGTTTTAAAAAGTTGTAATGATTAGATAACAATTAAGATCCCATTTGAATTTGAAAAGTATTTTATCTCATTTCATCTCATCATTATATATTTTTTAAATTTCTACATAAAATATAATAAAAAATAATATTTAAAAAATATTATTATAATAATAATATTTCTAATAAGATAAATCATACCGTATTAGTGACATGAAAGTTTTGCCCTTTGTACTGGCTTGTGAATAAAAAAATTTCAAAGAAAAATATTTGTGCAAAATCAACGCATGCAAGTTATTTTGTATTTTTAAAAAATAACTCACTACTTATGATGGGTTTCATTTGTTTTCAAATGATTTGCATGTCTTATGATTAGTTTGGGTACTCAAAGTATTTTCAGATATTTTGTTTCTAAATATCATTTAAATATAAAATACTTCTTAAATTTAAATAATTTTTTCATCTAATTATAATTTAATTATTATAACTTTTTCTAAACTTTTAAATAAAACATAAAAGATGATATAATTTTTTCAAATTTTAAAATAAAAATAAGATTAATTATTTTAAAATTTTTATAATATTTTTATTCAACATTTTATCTTTTATTTATCAACATTCAATAAAATATTTTAACTTAAATTATTTTACTTCTGTTAACAAACTATCTCACTATTATTCATAGATATTTTGAGATATTCTAATACTCTATTTAGTAAGTGAATATTTTTATTTTAAGATTACTTTACTACTATTTATAAATATTTTATTACTTTTTAATTACTATTTATATATCATATAAGATTATCTCAATATTCAAACGGAGACAGCGTCAAAATAAGCCCTTAAACTTGTACGCAGATTACTAGTAAACTAAATTCGTCTATCTAGCTTTAAACATGATATATTCAATAATTAAATAAAATTAAGTGGGTATCTTTTGAGAGATATCTTATTTTAACGTGATAAACCTACAATAATTTTATAATTATTTTAAAATCGAAATATTTTTTTAACAAAATGACAATTATAATATAATTATCCGTATACACTATTCATTTATATAAATATATACGAAAGACATATGTCACATCATTGATATGTCAGAGATTTTTAATTTACAAAAATAATTCCAAATACAATTATCTTATAAATAAAATCTTGTAGGTTCGAAATGTGTATTATTTTTTTTTTATCATTTTCACAAATCACATATTACATATAAAAATTAATTGAATTTTTTACCTATTATTTATATATTACATATTTAATAAGAGAAAAAAATTTATGTATGATTTGTAGTGTAGTGCGAAGATGGTGTCAAAATTTGTCTATTTGCAGTTACTTTCATTTGACAAAGAGGGTTGCGTAATATTTTCATAAGTTCCCTTGATATTTCTTGGGGTCCTTACCGACCCAGATAAGTTTACTATTCCAAAAATTGGCACGTTATTCTGCTGTTATTTGAGGCTTAGAAAGTGAAGTCCCCAACATTTCAATCCAAAATAGAAAGAGATTCATTACTTTATTCTCGTCTATCAGTTCAGTATCTCTTTACTCTAATGGAGTTAAGGGTGTTCAAGTTCATCTCTATGTGGATGTCTTGAAACTTGAAAGACTCTGAACGGATATAAAATACTGCTTTGCTTTGATCACTTTCGAATAACAGGTATTAACTCTTGATCTTCCTCCTCAACTTCGTTAAGAAGAACAAAATCTAGTAGTTTCCGTAATCCGAGCATAGAGGTCTTTTACCTGAAGAAGTACGGGCAGCGGAGAAAGATCCCTTCTTGACAGCGGTGAGAAAAGAAAAGTACATAAAAAAAATACGGGTGGCTTTGAAAAATGAGAAAGAGGGCGGCAGAGGAAAAGGACGTATGGAGGAGCTTGGAATGGTCTGGACGTCACGCTTCGTCTAACCTCTCCGTGCCTTTGAAAGAAATCTATTTGCTTCGAACGCCGGACCTGCGATTTCATGGCTGACAGTTTTACTGGTGACTTGATTCTATCAGACGGGTATGGGAGGTTGAAATTACGTAAATACCCTTATTCATGGCCTATGGTTTCGGTTTTACCGGGTTAATTATGGAACTTCAATCTACCTGCCATCAGTACCTTCGAGCCCTGCGACATTTTCCTCTTCCCAGACGTCTGCTTGCTTCTCAGCCCTCTCCTCTCTTTTTAATTTTCGTTCAGACGCCTGCTTCGTTCTTTTCAGCTCAGAGCTTTCGTGTCTTTGGGGTTTCTCGGGGCTTATTTTCATCCATAACTTTCTTGTCTTAGGGTTATCCTACTCGTCGAGCTCAGGCCTTGGAAAGGAGGGCCTTGTCAGTTTTTGCCAAAACAAGCAAAGCCGTCCCTGGATAATCTAGTGCTTGGTTTCTCGCTCCCGACAGAGAGTTACTAAAGTCTTCAGCTACTCTCTTCTCACTCACTCTCTCTCAGTCGGTTGCGTCGCCCTGTTTCGTCGCCTGCAATTGCCGTCGCACAAAAAGTCCTTCGGTAAGCTTCCTTTTCCTTCTTTGATTTTTATTTCCTTTTCTCCTTCACCTAGCATCACATCTTGATCAGCTCCTGCCACAAACAAAAAAAAAACGGCTCGCGTATTTCTTTATGATTTTCGCGATGCTGGACTGCCCGTTTTAATTAATGAGTAAATTCTTCAATCTCTATTGCATTTATATGGGCCAATTCTTTTTTGAATCATTTAACTTAATGTCTATAGATGCCGCTATTGTGTTTTTCTTGATGCTCCGGGATGTTTCACGTCCCCAACCTGGATGTAAATTATTTATTTTATTTTCACTTCTCTTGTGATACCTGTTTGCTCGTTATTAGTCATATGTCTTTACTCATACTCATAATTTATATTGGGCTTGGTTTTTTTGCAGGAACGCGTACTAGTGGATCGACCCCCNCTATTTATACATAGAAAGACAGTTTGTAGTACAAAATACTGTATGCCAAAATATGCGATCAAAAAGTCAAAGCAACGTAGTGGTATATATCTGCAAGCTAGGTTCACTGCGTAGGTGTTTCAGGTTTCGCCCTTAGCTCCTCTCCCATCTTCAGCTTCTGAGTATTGCTTAGACAGTAAGAAATCAGTGTTTTTAGCACTGTCTTCTGCTTCAAGTTTGGGATTATCTATGCAGTTTGGGGTGGTTTTAGAGCTTTAGAAAAGTTGGCGGTTTTGGTGAATTTGGTACTGGTAGGGTTTTGTAAAGGTTTAGAGGATCTTTGATCTGATTGTACGGAATAGGTAGAAAAGGTACATGTATATTGTGATTCGGGTTTCTAGTTATCTCTGTTTGTGAGTGGATTTAGTAAATCATCTAATCTCATCTCAATTTCATCATTACATTTTCTCAAATTCTAATACAAAATGAAATAAACAATTGAACTTTTTTAAATCCATCTCATCTAATCATTACAACTTTTTCAAATTTCAATACAAAATAAAATAAACAATTTAATTTTTTCAAATACCAAAGCAAAAATAATATTAAAAAATATATTTTAATAATATTTTATTTAATTTTTTAACTTTAATCTCAACTCATCTCATCTCCGAAAACAAACGAGGCCTTAAGATTTTGGATTTTGTTTTGGGGCATAACGTGGCAGATGTGATGATGGTGATGGTGATTTCATGGGCAGTAGAACAGTAGGGATTGGTGCAGAAGATGGTAATAACGTTATGACAGGGATGCCGAGTTTCATTCCTGCACTACCCAATTCCAATTCTCTGTAAATTTCCTTCTATTGCCCCCAGTTAGAAGTTCACCTTTGATTTGCATTATACTGTTAAATTTCTTTTGCCGTGAAGGTTTTTTGATTTTTCACGACTGATACCAGAATGCATATATATATATATCTGTTCTAATAAAGTTCTTTTGATGTTTATATTTTCCATTCAATGGATGAACTCAGTCACAAATAATGATTTAATACTGAACATCAAAACTATGGTGATTTTGAAAGTCTAAAATTTATCTCTATTGTTCGGTTATTATTAAGAATGTAGAGGTTTTATATAATCAATGCATATATGTATTGTTAGCATAATTTTAGCTTTTAGACCTGGCTGGGGTATATAGATTCCTCGGCGTTCTGGGATTCTAATTTATTTCTAAGTTTTTTTGGTGATTGTACTGAATCTTGTGGCTTTAGTGGCACAGAAGGAAACACCATTCGATCTTCTCGAATTTCAGACTTTGGAACATTTGAGCAGTCCCTTGGATTTCGCATAGAGGATGCTGCTGACCTAAGTATGTTCCAACAATCTAAGTCTTTATCTGAAGTATTGAGTAGAAGTATCGTTTCCAATACCAATATCTTAGATCTAGATTCTTTGCTGTGTAGACAAGGCACTGAAGTATTTCGTCCATTATCCATATTGTATGTAAATAAGCATGCAGATATGAGTTGCCTGGTAACGTTCCACATGAATCTGTGATAGTCCAATACTCATGTTAGCTAATTCTTATGGCCTTACATCCAGGTGTTGTAGTATGGTTATTGTGGTCCATGTGTTCTATAATTATTCTTCTGTAGGCTCAAAAATACCCTTGATTGTTGATTTTTTCTGTTGGGAAAATTTTTGTTACCTTTTCTGAAATTCCTCCTTAATTTTTGATAAGTTAATAAATTTTAACTTATCAAAAAAAAAAAAAGAATGATCTTCAAATTCATGTAATAATTCAGGTTGTAGGAATTGCCGTTGCCAGTATTATAATGGTGTTGTTTCAGAGTTGCCAAAATTCTATTTTGGTAATGCATGTAATATGAAGTGTCATAGATTTTAGAGAACTTGCGAAATATGTAATAATATGGTTTACGCAATTTTTAGGATGCATATTTCTGTTCTTGTATGTCTCATGCAACTTAACCCATTTTGTCCTTTTTGATAATATTATGTCTTCTAGTTCCTGTATATTACCAGATGAAGTCGAATAGCCAGGCACTGGGTACAGATATTCAGTTTACCACTTTAAATAAGGTAATCTTTATGTTTGTTTACGGTTGCTTCCTTCAAGTTAAATAAAATTGGTACTAAACTCAGCGCTTGTGCTCTCTCTCTCTCTCTCTCTCTCTCTCTCTCTCTCCCTGTTTTGTGGAATTTAGTCACTTTGTATTCTCAGATATAAATCTATCTGCTCCTATTTTGTGGTCTTAAAAATTACAACTACAGACAGAACCACAAGCAAATCTTGTTTCTACATTTGGTGGCAATCGTGAAAACTGGGGGGAGTCCACTATGGCAGAAGCAAGCCCAAAGACTGATACCTCAACAGATGACACTGATGACAAGAATCATGGGGTGACGTCTCTTAATCTTTTTCATCTGTTTTGAGATCAGATCTAGTAATACTTATTAGTACTGCTACTATGTTTTAATTAGATGCTAACAGTAATATGTACTGTCAGTGACATCATATGATAAATCTGTATTGGTAATTATCATTGCATTTGGCGCCGCCCAATGAACAGAACCCCAAATCCATAGGAACATCTTCTTTCTCATTGGAAAGATTGGATGCTCTTTAGCAGTGGATTTAAGCTTTGTGTTTTCCTTGTGCAGCATGAAAGGGGTCAATTGACTGCTGTTGTAGTTTCTGATTCCAGTGACAAAACGAAAGAGAAATCAGGGGATCAGAAGGTAACATGATTCGAATAATATTTATTCAGATAATTTCAGTTCAACATTGTTGTATATTTACTATTTTGTTTGAAAAGAAAATCTTACAGACATTACGCCGGCTTGCTCAAAATCGTGAAGCTGCTAGAAAGAGCCGATTAAGGAAAAAAGTAGGCCCTCGTGTTATTTTTCTTGAATAATGTTTCATTTTCATGCTACTGTGTTTTTTTAACAAATCTGCAGATGACGGAATGCAGCTTGCTCTTCTTATAGGATACTGTTTATAATGTTTGCTGCCTTCTCCTTTTTATAGGCATATGTACAACAGCTTGAGAGTAGCCGGCTAAAGCTAACTCAACTAGAGCAAGAGCTGCAGCGAGCCCGCCAGCAGGTTTGAATATGATCATTCTACTAAATGCATAATCTATTCTCTACTTTTATTTTTTTCCTTTTGAATATGAAGATTGTGGATGTTGTCTTTCTTATGGTTTCATTGATTTTTACTTGTGTAGGGCATATTTATTTCAAGCTCTGGAGACCAATCCCATTCGATGAGTGGAAATGGTATTTACCTTATTTCCCCCTTGATATATATAGTTTGTGTGCCTGGAGTTGAAAATTGATCAGAGAATCTTTTTTTTGATTGCCTTAGAATCAGCCTTAATATTTTGTATTGTCGTTAAAATGTTTATTGAGGTCCAATTTTACTTGGGCACCTCAAGTGGTTGCTTATCTTAAACTCTCTCGTATACCATGTGTATGCGGAGCACACATTTTGAGCTTTTAATGAAATTTTTGTTACTTATTAAAAAAGTATGCCAAGCTGTCCATGCTTATTTCATTTATAGCTCATTCAATTTGCTTTGGCAGACTACATGAGATGAACTCGAGCCTAATTGCAGCTTGATTTCTAAAAGAGTTTCTCAAACAGGTTGTTGGCTTGCCCACATGAAATAAGTTGTACACTCATGTTCATTATACTTGGTTTTGCCTTATTGGGTTCCTCCAAAGGTGCAAAGTTGGCAACCTTATTCTATCATTGGCCAAACCATATTATATGCCGTTAATTCTCCAAGCATCTACGTTGATTTCAGTCTGTCCAACATTCATGACCTTAATGAGTAATGTAGTGGTGGTCTTTGTGAAGTAGTTTTCTTTTTCAAGTTGTGAATTTTCAGTTTAGCGGCTTCAAGGAAGGGGGAGTCGAAGCCACATATGAGCCTACTCTAAAATGACTTGTCTATGTTTCAAATAGAGTTCCTTAGAATCATTATATAGAGGAAAAACTTCTTGCTCTCGAGAATTGGGATTTCATTTACCACTTTCCTATGCTCAATCTGGGTTTACTATAATCTCTCCTTTGAATTCCTGACGTCGTCTGACCATTTCATCATGGGTGGCACAGCACAAGTCCCACTTTTTTAGTTGGAATTGGTTCTGATGCCAATTCTCACAATCAAAGGAAAGCTCAAGCCATATTTGGACTATACTCCAAAAGTAGTCAATATTACAATTTGAGCTCCTTGGTATCCTTATAAAAAGTAAGAATTTTTTACCCCCAAACAATGTGGGATCCCATTCACCATCTAGTTTTGAACCATTTGTAACGACCTAAATAAAGCCCAAGCTACATCTGGGCCTATGCTTCAAAAGAACAATTCAATGGTACAATTGTAGCCTATTGGAATAATCATAAAGATCAATAAGTTTTCCCTCCCCTATAATGTGGTAATCCACCCCCTTCCCATTCTCAATCTGGGGTATTACAGTATACATCTTATATATATAGGTTCTGCCTTCTGCGTTTTCTTTTCCCTAAAAAAAAAAAGAAGAAAGAAAAGTTGGGTTTGTGCATGTTATGATTCCTGGGTTTCAGCTTAAATGTTTGTATTCTTGTGTGATCCTCATTGTGAGATTTCTTAGCATGATCCTTGAATTTGGATGCCATTAGTAACAAGCTAGATTGCATGTATCTTCGCGCTTCATTCTTCCCCGTAAGTTTTCTTGCTTTCTTGGTGCTAGGCGCGCAAACTTTCCTTTTCCATATAACAGATCTTCAATAGTTAATGGTTTTCCATGTTGATTGCATTGGTATATAGGTGCCTTGGCATTTGATGTAGAGTATGCACGGTGGCTAGAAGAGCACAACAAGCAGATAAATGAGCTGAGGGCTGCAGTCAATTCACATGCTGCTGATGCTGAGCTTCGCACCATTGTTGACAATGTTACGGCACACTTTGATGATGTTTTTAGGCTGAAAGGCATTGCGGCGAAAGCAGATGTTTTCCACATCTTGTCAGGAATGTGGCAGACACCAGCGGAACGATGTTTTATGTGGATTGGTGGCTTCCGATCATCTGAACTACTCAAGGTCAGTTTTTTTTTCATGCCCTCTTTTCTCTCATCTGCTGTAGATAAGAATGTGAGTTAGCCGGAGATCGCAAATGGTACAGCTTCTTGTCAGAATTTTCGATGTATTCATTTTTTGAATCATTTCATAAGGTTTTAACTGTACTGTGAATATTGCAGCTTCTTGTGAATCAGTTGGAGCCATTAACTGAGCAACAATTGGTGGGCATCTACAACTTGCAGCAATCATCCCAGCAGGCTGAAGATGCTCTCTCACAGGGCATGGAGGCATTGCAGCAATCTCTGGCCGAGACATTGGCCAATGGGTCACCTAGCCCATCAGGATCATCTGGGAATGTGGCGAACTATATGGGTCAAATGGCCATGGCAATGGGAAAGCTTGGAACTCTTGAAGGGTTCCTTCGCCAGGTAATTTTCTCTTTTGGTTTCTGTTCCTTTTGTTGTTTTGAGAATTTATTTTGCACCATGATGCGTATTAATGATTGGAAGGTAGGTTTAGAATGAAAGTGAGTCATAGGCAAGTACTTTTCTCAAGGAGAAATGATATTTGCGTCAACAAATAATCTCTTTGTGCGGTCCTCTGGCAATTACCAGGCTGATAATCTGCGTCAACAAACACTCCAACAAATGCACCGGATATTGACGACCAGGCAATCAGCCCGTGCTCTTCTTGCAAAAAATGACTACTTCTCTCGTCTACGAGCACTCAGTTCTCTCTGGCTTGCCCGGCCACGAGAATGAGAAGCACAGAAGTCCTCAATGAAGTTGTTATCCCGAAGGCAGCCCCCCATCCTTTCGAGTTAAGCTTCAAGTTTGTGAAGGGTCAGGATATGATTCACCGTTAAATTTCAAATTCCTTTCAGGACCTGGATGTGGTGCCGCAAGGTCACATTTGTGATATAAGCCTCATCTGTAGTTCTAGTGTGGGGGGGTCACGGTTGTTTGTTGTTGATATTGTCCCCATCTGTAGTTCTAGTGTCACATATGTTCGCCTAGGTCTTTTGTTCTTTTTACTCATTATGCTCAAAACTATGATGATAATCTTATTATGTTAGATGTTAAATAGAACCAATGAGAAAAATAGCACACTAGTTGTAATGTAATCTATAGGCTAAAGCTCTCAATTTGTATACCTGAATATATATTTTTATATTATCGGTGCAGGAGTTCTGTTTTGGGTGTTTGGGAATCTTTTCTTCCACGTGAAACATGGAAGTAATGGATAACGCGTACAAAAATGAAGAATGATGAACAAAACACGCTACAAATGAAAACAATGAAAGAAATTGGATAGGGCTGGATACAAAAAGTATTTTATCTTATTTTATTTAATTATTATATATA
The DNA here is from genome assembly GCA_003123785.1 of Pterocarya stenoptera. NCBI lineage: Eukaryota > Viridiplantae > Streptophyta > Magnoliopsida > Fagales > Juglandaceae > Pterocarya > Pterocarya stenoptera. Next base: position 55,536 of record QEOT01004131.1, read on the forward strand.
TTTTTAATTTCTCGTACAGAATATAATAAACAAAATAATAATAATAATGGTGCGTCGTCCTCTTATAAGCAGCTGATGCGTTTTCAAAGTTGGAACTCCAAACACTTGCACAATCTGGCTGGTGGTGCATCATATAGGATGTTAATACAAGAAGAGTAATGTTACATACGGTTCTCAAATAGAGATTGCAATGCAAGTCTAAGTAGTATTATCTTTAAAATTATAAAAATATCTTTCTTAAAATGATTTTTTTTTTCATTTAATAAAAGGCATACACATACAGTCTCAAGTAGAGACTGCAAATAGAATTTCTTATACAAGAGATTAGGTTAAATTATAAGGAAAAATTTAATTATAAACGATTCTGTATATTAATACGTGCATCCATTTAATGTGATTGATCACAAAATAAATTTTATTAAAAATAATACTAATTTAAATTTAAAATATGAAGATAATAGGATTAGAATGCAGATTGATATATATGCTTGTTTGTAAATAGCAAAACTCAAATTATAATCAGGTTATAAATTGGTTTCATTAAATTCAGGTTCGCTGCCAATTTGAACCTTAAGCCTTGTTTTTAACACACTGGCCACACCTCACGCTGGCAGCAAGTGAAATGCCATAAATTGCAATGTTGCATCTTCTCTCCCCCGGGACCCAGCCTTCCTCGACAAACAACTTCATTTCTCAAAACAGAACTCTGCTCTCACCGTCCGTTCGACGGCGAGGTTTGGACGACGGCGACTTCCTCATTCGGCGACTTTCTCCAAGGCTAGGTCACTCGACGGAGATTTCCGCAAACCGCAGCAACCTATCACTCCACGACGACTTCTTCTGTCTGGAGTAATCTGGGTACAAAGCTCCCTTTTGAATTTTATTTTCATACCTGTTTGAGTAGTATTTGAACCACTTGGTTTCCATAGATCTTGATTTGTGAGGGAATTTATTTTTCCATTTGTGAACTCTTGTATTTTGATTGAACTGAGATCATTTTATGTGAAATCGATTTGTGAAGTCACTGCTGTTCTGTTGTAGTGATAGACATTTGTGAACTATGGACATTTATTTGCCCATTTGTGATCGTCAGTGGGCACACGAAATGCCAACTTTGCTTCGCGTCGGTGGGGATTAAAATGCACAGCTTCAATTTACAGTTTCGTTGGCTGCTCTTAGGGCTTTTTCACTGTTCTGAAATAGAAGGAAGGAAAATTCTCGTGCGTTTTTGGCTCTTTGGTTTGGATATTTTTTTATTTCACTAAAGACATGTCAATGCACACGCTGGCCAGTGTGTTAAAATTCAGTGTGCTCCAGAACTCATTAGTTTGAGATGAATTAATATCATTTTAATAGCCTAACATAGCCGCAGGAAACGGCTTTCGGGTTCTTTCACAGTTCCCATTCACCGTGAAACCCCATTTTCCCAAGTTCACTGACGTCCAGCTTCCACAGTTTTGCCGCTGAAGAAGACATTGGGTATACTTCCAGATCTCCTTTTGATTCGTTCCTTTTAATAATAAACTCCAATATAATGTTTTCTAGCATACCGAAGGATGCGATCTCCTATTGATTCGTTCCCGGAAACCAAATTCACTTGCTTATAATATGGTTTCACTTTCAGCCATTTGCTTATTATGAATCCGTTTTCTTTAATTTTTTAATTTGGTTTCCTTTTTATTTTTGCTTATGTTTTCCCTTTCTTTCTATCTTTCTTTCACTTTGCTTTGTGTTTCACAGCAATAATGTTCTTCATTTTTATCCTTTCTTTCTTGAGTTCCCTTTTTCCCTTTATGGTGGCGTGAGCACAGCGGCTATTGAAATATATCTTTTGGGCTTAGCAAATCCCTTGTTTCTTCCCCTAATACGCAGAAAATTTTGAACTCATTATTAAGTAATTCCTTTGAGTACTCAATAACAATTACACATTCCTTTGCTGTCAGTTCTCTTGATCCCCTCTCTATCTCTCTCCGAGTTTCTACTACTAAGTAGCACTGCTGCTATTCCATCATAGAAATCGATTTCGATGAAGCTGCAAAAGCCCTATATTATTAGTAAGCTAGTGCCCTGCAATCTTTCTAAAGCGCTAACGAGCAAGAAAAGGCCCCTTACTATAGATAGGCTAAAGGAACCTTTACTAATATTATAATATAAGATGCTTCTTTCTCAAAACAGGAGTTGCTTCTGGGTAAAAGAAATATTGAGTTTAAAAATTAAGTTTTCCTCAACGGTACAAGAAAATAGAAAACAAGGGTTGACGATGTCACGGTACAAGCATGTACAGTGAAACGCCGGCAAGAAGTGGAACAAAAGAAGGTCATGGGAAGGGAAGCAGAGCTTGGTGCCTTACTGCCTTTCATTTCTCTTCCTTGGTCTTTTGGTCATTTTACTATCTTCCAGCATGGCAGGTGTCGACTGTGTTTTAAAATTAGGGCTTATAATAAAATTTTCGCCAGACTGCGTTTGGATGTTGAGATGAGTTAAGTTGAGTTGTGAATAGTAGAATTGTGTGGGTTCCATTGAGATGAGTTTAACATTTTTAGGTTGAGATGGGTTTAACTTTTTTAGGTTACGATAAGTTTACTTTTTAGGTTGAAATGTATAAATTAGTTTGAGATGAGTTTTTAACTTTTTAATGGGAAGTTGAAAAGTAGTGGGTCCTATCAATGATTGGTTTGGGATAAATTGAGTTGGGTTTAATAACCAAACACATCTAAAAATATTTTTCAACGACATGGCTTTTCCTCATTTGGCTATCCACTCTCCCCAACTGCTACATTTCGTTTGGTATGGTTCCGATTTTTATTCTCCCCATCTTTCTGTTCGCTTTAGAAGCTAGAGTCTGGGGTCTAGAGGATAACTTCCTCCGTCTTTATTTTAGAGTTTTGAATTAAATTTTGAGCCTTTACGGCACTGTGACTCAGTTAAATTCATTAGTGCTTGAAATTCATGGCAAGCATACCAGTTGTTTGATAAAATGGGTGTGGGAATCTTGATGCTTATCTCAACTGATCTGGGTTAGCATTGGATAGTGCTCATTGATCTTTCTGAGGGATGAAATGCTTCTTCTTCTTCTTTTTTGCCTTTAGTTGAGGTATCTTAGTTGCAGGAAACCTATTTTTTGAGATGAAATGATCATGTCAGAACCATTGAAGCTTGTGAAGTGTCATTTGTCTTCTGTTTAACTGTGGGCTGTTGCTATTGTGCTTTCCTTTTTGCTTTTCATTTGTATATATATGGCGAAGTTTTCTCAACCTTGAACCTGTGATTGCAGGGCTAGATAGTTGCGAAAGATGCCACATAGAACTCGGCCTATGGCAGCCCTTTTGTTGTTTACTGGACTCAATGTTGTTCTAGTGTCAACCATTACTCCTGTCTATGATTTCGTGTGCTTCCATCCTTATTGGGAAAGAAGGGTATGTCTTTATTATTGTTATCTATTCGTTATTGGGGTACATACTTCTTCCCTGCTCAAATTAGTGTTTTTATATTTTAAACCACACTTCTTTTCTTTCTGAACAGAGATGGAATGATTTTTAGTTGAGTGATATTAATTTCATTGTCCATCTCGGCACAATGTTATTCATGCATCATGCCATTCCCCTTCATTTATAATTTTTTTTTTTATAAGTAATAAGTAGATTTTATTCATATGAATGCAATAGGCGACATTTATAAAATTATGAAATGGATAACTTCTTTTAACATGGACAAAGACTTTAAGAATACATGCATGGGGATAAAATGTGTCCCAGCACTCAACTTTTAGGGATTTTTGACGATTGTCTATGACAATATTTATTTATTTAATTACCATGACATGGCTGTTTGGATGTATTTCTGGTTTTCTGACCAGTTGGATGCATTAGACCAATCCAGACATTTTTTCCTGGTTCAACTGCCTACTCTGGTTTGGTGTGTTGTTGTTTAAACTTGGTGGCTAAACAACTTCTTCTTTGAGAATTATAGAATGCAATTCTTGAGGGACCTTTTTTGAGGTGTTGGGGCAAAAGTTTGTGAAACCTCACTATTTGTATGAGACTGGTTACCTCTCAAGGTGCAGCCTAGTGATTAAAGAGCGGGTAATCCAGGGGAACTCCTACCTTGGTGAGATTCCACATCATAAAAACAAATTGTAGGTGACTGGTTGTGCAAAAATATGACGCCCATGCTGATAGGTTTGTGGCGTGATAGTGTTAATAATTATCTCATGTAACTAGAAGAAAGCTTTTTAAGGCATTTGCAAACATCTAAGAATGTGTTGAGGTTGGACCGATAAATAAATTGGGACTGGCCAACAAATTTATGAGAACCAAAGACAATGTATAAGATAAAGTTCACCATTGGCAGAGCAATTGTGTTGGTTTTGGACCGATCAAAAAGAAATTGCATTAGTTGGTTTTGGAACTCTTGAGAGCGGAATGCTCATAAGCTTTCCTTAACATGAGCTTTCTTTTAGCTAGAGGTGAAGCAATAGCTTTCAAATAGCCTTGTTAATTGGATGTGATTAAGGAACTTCAGACCCATAAGGTGTGATAAAGCCTTTCCTTAGGTCTGAATGTTGATTACTTTTGATAATAATTAATCCAAATTGATTTAATCCTGTGATCTGTCAGCCATGAGCATATTTCTTAAGAATAAAGGGCCCCCCCCCAGGGGCGCACGCCGGGGGGGCGGGGGGCGTTGTTAATTATGAGTCAAATGTTACTTAAAAAAAAAAAAAAGTCATATGCACTCCCAGCCTATTGGGAGGATAACAAACCCAAGGTCTTTGTCATAAACATTATACAATGCTTTGTGATATGTGTCATTGATACCAATAAAAAAATGTGCCATTGATAAATAAGCGGTGGTGTTAGCTAGCAATAGGCCAGGTTTTGGTTGGTTTTGATAAGCTTGAGATTGCAAAGTTTTAGAATTGCCCTAACCAGGAGTCTGTCTGCCTGTTTACTTCAAATATTATTTAATATAGTGATCACATTAACACGTGTAAGAATATTATTGTGGTTTTTAAGTAGTTGGATACCAGTCTGTTTTGCTGGCACTTTTGAATGATAGAAAAACCATGAGCCAATATAAGTGTGCATTGGGAATTTGGTCAATATAGGACTATCCATCTTCATATTTTTTTCTCCTTTTACAGAGAGAACAACGTTGTCAAGAGCGTGAACTTGCTTCGGCAAAGAGGTCCGAATCAACACAAAAGCTTCTGCGAGTTTGAAGGAATTCAAGATCAGATGAAAAAGGAGAGAGAAAGGGAAAAAAGAAAAATGACAAAGAAGCTTTGCATGAGTAGCTATTGATTTTCTTGTTTATATATATATATATTTTTTGGAGCTTATATTTAGTAGATTTTACTGCTGGGTATGTGTGCGATAGGACACCAATCATTTAGAATGACTCATGGTTGATCTGTCTCGACCAAATAGTTCTCTGTGTTCGATCTAGGCATTGTAATACTAGCCTTTGATCTACTTTCTGTCCTCAAATGACCGAACTGTGTGGGAAAAGTCATCTTCTGAATATGGTTAAAACTTTCTCAGATAGTTGAAAGATGCAGGGAACTAAAATAATTCGATCTGATTGAATAATAATTCAGATAGTTTAATTTACGTTCAATACAGTTAGTAAGGTTCCCCCTCATGGCTATTGGCTCCTACACAAAAGAAAAACCCACACATCCCATCGCACTTACGGTTAGCCACCCACCTTTAATCATGTAAAAGAGAAGATGATCGTATAATGCTATAATGCGTTTTAAACATCAACTGTTTCTCTTAAATAAATAAAAAACTTGTGGATTCAACTTCCGACCAAACACAAAGCATTCAACTTCCGACGTTAAATGAATTTGGACTTTCGAGTGCCACATTTATAGCATTGGTGATTGGTTGAAAGTGATTTTATAAAAAATGTCTGCCCCAAGTGCTCACCTTAGGTTTGGGTTTGATTCCCGTTAGGGCAGTTACATTGCTCATCATGCACGTTAATTGTGCCCCTTATTGTATGATGGTGAGAAAGACCTACTTTTGTTGATACGAGTCTCTAAATGCTCATTCATTTTGGTAGACACTTTTGCTAGTGCTACCTTCCATTTCTCTCCTTCTTCTTCCTTTCAGGTATCTAACTAAATTCTGTCACTTTTTTAATTCGCTGCGCCTACACCTGACTTTAATACATATGGCATTGCATCACCTTCAATCCTACATTATTATTACTTGTATATTGAGTAAAATTTCATCTTGGCTTCACTTAAAACTCCAGATGATAATACTTTGTGTTTGGGTCAAACTACTTGCTTAAGGTCCAAGTCATATATATAAGCTCATATTTTAAAATGTCTCAAATTCTCAATACCATAATTAGAGCTCATTGAAATTATTATAAAGAATATGAACATCCCCTCCCGGCCCGAACAATGTGTGAGTTCATGTTTCACCTTCCTATATTCGATTCAATATGCGGGGCAAGCCATTCATCATATACAACACGATCAAGTTTCATATTTCTATTTGAGTTTTATTTTTTAAATATTTATAACAATTCAACTGATTAAGTTGAATATGAGTAATCACTTAGGTGTGGTTTGGATAGTGAGTTAAAATGAGATGAGTTGAGATGAAAGTTGAATAAAATATTGTTAAAATATTAGTTTTTAATAATAATATTATTTTAATATTTGAAAAAATTGAATTTTTATAATATTTTGTATAAGAAATTGAAAAAATTATAATAATTATATAAGATGAGTTAAAATCAACTCTAAATACAAACGGGAGGACTTGGTAACAAATTCATGAGTTGAAGATAACATAATGTGAATGGAAGTAGTAATTGTTTGTTGAAGCATTACTCTTACTCCATCAAATATCAATTCATATTTACCAATTTTAACATTACTAAATTGAAATAAACCTATGGACCGACTCATTACTAATAATGGCTATAGCTAGAAGATGAAAAATAAATCCGTATAAATAATGAAGAGGCCGCACATATGGATATAGATTTCAACAAGTACGTGACCCACCACTCATTTTCTACATTTTAGGTGCTAAGGTGTGTGTGCATAATGTTTGGATGGGACCAAATTAATTTTAAAACCCCCAACAAAATAAATTAAAAATCAACGGATCATGTTCGTACCAACCGGAGTATCAAACTCGACCCGATCTGCTGCTCATTATTGCCAAGTTCAATTCCGTACAGAGGAGCCATGTGTCGGGAACCTATAAACAACATGCGGGTGAATTGAGCTAGGCTGCCGCCAACAGTAATTGCTGTGTGTGTCTATAGATAATTTTTTATTTATTTATATTTTTTAATATCTTTAAACATATTTTTTTAAAAATATATTCTAATACACTAATAATTAATTCTTTAATCAATAAGTAAAAAAATTAAAAAATTAAAAATTAAACAAATGAACGATCAAAATGAATGAACAAAATGAGAGGATATATTAACATTATTCATTGAAAAAGAATGATGCTAAGTTGCCGCTCAATAGTGACCGCTAAATGTGCCATCTAGATAAAGTTTATCTCTTTAATTTTTCGTTTTCACTTTTTTTGTTAGGTTTAATAATTAAGTTCAAATATAAAATTCTCATCTTATCATTATAATTTTTTTAAATTCTCATACAAAATATAATAAACAATTAAATTTTTTTAAAAAATTTTAAAACAATTATAATATTAAAATATAATATTTTAAACTTTTATTTAAAATTAAAAATTCACATCCCAATCTCTAAACCTAACTTAACATCTTTAGAATACACGAGCGGGTTGATGATGTTGAAGAGTCGGAGGTTTCCTTCTAACATACATGTTAAGAGTACTAACTGGTGCACGCTTGGTCGTGTCACATGTGCTCTCCTTCTCTACGCTAGCTTTTTTCCACTCGCATGTGCTCTTGTCCCTTCCTTCCCTCCCTCTTCGCCCTTTGCTTTCTCTCTCCGCATCTTCCCCTGCTTCGCCGCTCACCCTTACTTGTTCTGTTCCCTCGTGACTGTCTTTGTACAACAGCGGTAATTTGCGATTTTCCACTTTTTGTGTCCTGACCGTTGGATTGTAGGGGAGGGGGATGTCTAACCCATAAATTGCGTCCCACTGTTTTTGTGATTATTTTATTCTCTATATTTGAATCCCAACTCGTAATCTTGTATTCATTATTATTATTATTATTATTATTATTATTGAGTAACTCCTTGTACTTTTAACTTTTTAATACCACCGGAAAATGGCAGCTCAATTATTGGGTTTTAACTTTTGTGTTGGGGTTGCTCGAAATCAGGCCTCAAATTAAGGTAGATGCTTGATTACCAACTTTTGTGTTGGAATTTCCTTCGATTACCAACTTTGTAGGGCCAATAATAGAGGGGAAATACATGATTGATGCTCGATTAACCCAACAAAAGTTGAGGTAACTCGAATTTGATTTAGAAAAATCAATCTTATCAGTTATTATTTATTATCTCACATTCTAAAAAATTATAAATATAAAATATAAAAATAAATAATAAATAATAAATGATGTATAGAATTTATCTTTAAATTATAATATCTATTTAAATATCAATAGGAAATGTTTATTATTTAATAAACATGTACGTAGATCGCTTTAAAAGTTAGCTGCGGTAACTTTTAAAAAATGTAGCGTTATCTCAATTGGGTTTTCAATAAAAACTTTAATTTAGTGTTTTTCAAAAAATTAGAATTTTATTTATTTTTTATCTACTTCAAATATATATATTTTTTATAAATTTATCAAACATAATTGTTTATTGAAAAGAGTTTGTAGACTGTTAAAAGCTTTGTTTAAGCCACCAAACTTAAACCTAAACAGGCACTAGCATTCCACCTTGTCAAAATTAATTAGTGCATTAGAGTTTTTAGATTTTGTTGAACTTTGGATGAATTAAAGAGGACCTTGGGTCAAATTCTATAGAGTTTATATTTCTAATATAAAAAATAAATTATTAATATATTTTAAATATTTAATATTGTCAAAATATTTATATTTCTAATATAAAAAATAAATTATTAATATTTTTTAAATATTTAATATTGTCAAAATCTCAAGTAACAATATATCGCAAAATTTACTTCACGATCAATCACTTTTTACTTTAATATATAGGTAAAAAAATAAAAAATATAATTGGATTAGCTTAAGATCTCGTTTGGATATAAAAATAATTTCATTTCATTTTATTATTATAATTTTTTTTTATTTTTACATAAAATATAATAAATAATTCAACTTTTTTAAAATTTTAAATAATAATAATATTAAAAAATAATATTTTAACAATAATTTATTAAACTTTATTTTATATATATAAAAAATCTCATCTCATTTCACTATGCATCGAAGCTTAAACATTGGAACCAAATCCCATCCCAATTTCAACTTCCCTCCTCGAGTACTCTCCAAACTTGAATGCTAATTAATATTGTTTATCATATCTCATGTTACACAAAGTTGACTCAAGAGTCTAGACTCCAGCCGCCATGATTTATTTTATTTTTTACATAAACTAATTGATTGTGTTTATTATAAAAAAATTATTCGTATAAGTTATTATTTATTATTTCATATCTTATAAAAAAAAATCCTTATTTTATAAAAAAAATTATAAATATAGCGTGTGATACATAATAAATATTTTTATTATTTATTATTTCAAATCTTATAAAAAAAATCCGTATTTTATAAAAAAAATTATAAATATAGAGTGTGATACATAATAAATATTTTTATTATAATATACGATAATCCATGAGAAGCCCGTTCTTCACTCCAAAGCATCCCATAAAATCAAATCAAAAATTGAATGCGGGTGCACTCTATAAACCTACACACTCGACGCATGCTAGCAGACTCACCTTTCTCTATCTCGCTCTCTCTCTCTCTCTCTCTCTCTCTAATCAACCTCTCACTGTCTCTGTCCTTCGCATTTAAACCCCTCTAATGCAACCATATATATCTCCTCACTCACTCTTTTCAGAGAATAAAGATAATACTTGTGAGTTAAACGCTCTCACACTCGGACCTCTCTCTCTCTGGTTTTTGCTGCGGATCTCCGATGTCGAGCAATCACATTGGTTGCAACGGGGAAGCAGTGGCAGCGCCGGTGCTGACCTCGTCCTCTTCGTTCAAGGCTCGAACCAAGAAGCCCAGCGCAACCGCCGCCGGTGTCTTATCGCGCGCTGGCTCCGACGTCGATGACATCATCACCTTCTTTCATGGCTCCGATCCCGTCCGCGTCGAGCTCAACCGCCTCGAGAACGAACTTCGAGGTACCCGCCCTCTCTCTCTCTCTCTCTCTCTGTCCCGTTGTTTGTCCGGCTCAGAATTTTCTCTGTTATTTTTTTCCCGGTAAAATTTGCTTGCATGCGCATTAAGCGGCTAACTGAAGATAAAGGCTGCAATCTCCTCGAGCTCAATAAAACTAGAATGGTTTGGAAGCATTTAATGGAGTTAGGAAGCCTTGCATTTTTCGTTTTGGTTACAGAATTTATTTCTAATTGTTTGATCAGGTGGCTATATTTTTCCTTCTTTGGTAACAGATAAGACAATTTTCCCGGAAAACTTTATCTGGAGGAAGAAAAAAAAAAGGAGAGATATTGGGTCTAAATTCGACCTACCTTAAAAATAAAACTTCCATTAATGAAAGAACGGGGAAGATTCATTCTCCTTCGTATCTGATTAATATCTTGTCCAATGATAGAGTAAATTAATATATATATAAATATTTAATATAAATATATATTTTTTACTTATAAAAAATATATATATTTTTGTATATTTGTGTCTTTTGCATATCTGCTTTCATTATAAATTCGCATTGGTAAAACAAAACAAAAAAGCGCCTTTGTATATCTAGTGATGGTTGAGGTGGCCTGGTAAGTAAAGTATCAGGCATTACATTATTGGAAAATGTCAGCCCTCTCCTCTCGGTTCTCTCTTTTATATTTTCCTTGGTTGATCAGAGGTTGATTGGGGCATCAATTTTATGGAATTGTGGTAAATAGATATCATTGACAAAAGATTACTGGAATGCAATCTGCATGACTCAGATTAAGGTTCCCCAAGGACTTTTTTCTAAAACAATTATGCATTAAACAAATGGAACATTGATGCTACGTACATGTAGATAAGGCTTATAGATATGATGGCAGAAAAATAAATTCTTTCTGAGTTACTTTTGATGGTATCATACTCTTCAAATGAAAGCTCATCCACAAACTGTAACCACTACTCTAATTGAAAATTTCGCTTGAAACCAACCTTGTTTCTACTTACTAAAGAGGACTCATGCCACGACTTTAGCGGTACTAGCAACATCTGCATGATATTCTAAGAGGAATAATCTTTATTAAGGCATCCATAATTGACTATAGTCCAGCGATTTAGTATGTGCCTGATTTTTTTTCATGACCTCAGAACGTGTTAGTCTACATACGATACCTCAAAAATAATTTGTGATCACAAAAGCTCCTTGAAAGCACTTTTGGGGTACTACACTTTCCCTTTCAAATCCTTAGGGGATGTTTGGGGAATGAGATGAGATGAGAATTTTGTGAATAGTAGTAAGATGGTTTGTAAATAATAGTGAGATAATTTGAGTTAAGTATTTATTGGGTTTTGAGAAATGAGAGAGAAAAAGTTGAATAAAAAAATATTATAAAGTTAAAATATTGATAGAATATAATTTTTTAATATAATTTTTGTTTTGAGATTTGAAAAAGTTAATTGTTTTTTATTTTTTGTATGAAAATTTGAGAAAGTTGTAATGATTAGTTTGAAAGTGTTTGTGTTTGAATGATGTTTGGAAAGGAGATGAGATGAGATGAAAATTGTTTTCAAACATCCAATATCCTTGTCAGGAAAACCAATAACGTGTCATGCTGCCCTTGAGCCACCTGCTATTATCAGGTTGGTTCTGATACCGTTTCTCTTGAACAAGGATGCACAAATCAGATGTGCATTATACCCTAAAGGACTAGTCACAACTTAATCTCCCATGTAAATAACCCATTTCAACCTTTACATGCTGATGATTTGGAATGTAAAAGCATTAAAGAAGCATGTGCGATTCCCATTGAATGGAAATTTGCTTTTTGGCCAAAATTTGCTCCTCCAAGCATTCATTTTAACTTTTTTCATGTCTCTATATGTTGTTTGTGATTGTTTAGGCAGCCACTAAGTTCTTTTGCTACATGGAAAAATCATGTTAATGTGCAAACGTAAATTTGTGTGTTCCCCAGCACTGCCTAAATAAAGTTTTGTTGGTCATTCAAGCATTATTTGAAGAAATTGCAGTTGATTTAAAACATGGAGCACCACTTTCCTCTTCTTTGCCTTTGCCTTTGTTTTTTTTTTTTGGAATTCTTTGTTTGGTGCTTGATTGAGATAGAATGCTACTGGTATTCATGCTTCTAGGTCTTTATAAAATCAAATGTAAAATTGGATGCGTGGTTCGTTTGAATAAATTTACAGATAAAGATCGGGAATTGGGAGATGCACTTGCAGAAGCCAAGTCCTTGAAGAACTCGGAGCGCCTCAAAGAGAAGGCAGTTGAAGAGGTGCTATTATATTAATATGGATTTCAAAGTTTATATATCACAGATATCAACCTGAATCAATTTTGCATACAACATCACGGCAAATGGAGCTATTTTCTCTGAGATGCATATTGTTGCTGACTTCCAATGCTCCAAATATGCATTAGTGGGTAATAATATATATTAGATTAGTGAGCAAAGGACATCAAAGTGATTTTGTCAGCCTTCTTTAATCACATAGCTTAGTAATATCATAAATATATATAAAAAAAATGAAGAGCTGGTGCATAAATCTCAAACTTCTCCGATAAGCATATGGTAAAGACACTATTATCAGTCATTGTTGTTTGAAGTACCATCAATACATTTGATATATCCACAATGAATAACCTATGGAGAGAATTAGGAAAAACAGTTGAAACAGTTGAGTCTTGTAGACATAGTTATACCAAAACCCTGAAAAAGTAAACCTTCACCAGACTCCTCCAAAATATAACATTTGAACAGTAATGCACATGTAACCATTCATATCTATAAGATTCTCAGTATTATCTTTGAATTTCAGCTTACAGATGAGCTGAAAAAAGTGGATGAGAAGCTGAAAGCAACTGAAGCTCTTTTGGAGAGCAAGGTACTGCTTATGTCTCTTGTAGTCACTTAATTAAAGTTTTATATTTTACAACCAAAATAAAAAGTTATTTTTGTCCTCATTACAATGAGTATATCTTTCTTCGCAGAACCTTGAGATCAAGAAGATAAATGATGAGAAAAAAGCTGCACTGGCTGCACAATTTGCTGCTGAAGCCACACTTCGAAGAGTGCATGCTGCACAGAAGGATGATGAAATGCCTCCCATTGAGGCCATTATAACTCCACTAGAGGCAGAGCTTAAGCTGGCCAGGCTGGAGGTCTAATTTATTTTAACCTCGTAATTTTGTGACTTCATTTGGTTGTTTGTGGTCTTCAGGTTTTACTTAAAACCACCAAGTTTCCTGCATTTGCATATATCAGCATCTTAGAGAGAGTAATTAGGAATTTTCTGCCTCTGCATGATGCTTTGTCTTTAGGTAGCAAAGTTGCAAGATGACAATAGAGCTCTTGATCGGCTTACCAAATCCAAAGAGGCTGCTCTTCTCGAGGCTGAGAGAACTGTTCAGATTGCTATGGCTAAAGCATCTTTGGTTGATGATCTGCAAAACAAAAACCAGGAGCTAATGAAGCAGATTGAAATATGCCAGGTTTTTCTCTCATTCAATAACTGTCTATTTCAGAATATCCATGTAAATCAAGGCATACACTTGCAGCTTGATTTAACATGTCTTGCTCACATATCAGGAGGAGAATAAAATCCTCGACAAAATGCATCGGCAGAAGGTTGCAGAGGTTGAAAAGCTAACCCAAACTGTTCGTGAGCTTGAGGAGGCTGTTTTGGCTGGTGGTGCTGCTGCTAATGCTGTGCGTGATTATCAACGAAAAGTGCAAGAGATGAATGTAATGACTGTTACTCTTGGAATTTTCAGTTCTTCCAAAAGACAGCTGGTAGTTGTTTTGAGTGTGTTAGAAGTGCTCCAAATTGAGTCTAACCTTCAGGCTTGCACTTAGGAGGAGAGAAAAACTTTGGAACGGGAGGTAGCTCGTGCAAAGGTTACTGCAAATCGTGTTGCCACTGTGGTTGCAAATGAGTGGAAAGATGCCAATGACAAAGTGATGCCAGTTAAGCAATGGCTTGAGGAAAGAAGATTTTTCCAGGCAAGTAATATGTGTTCAATGCCAGCTTACCATGTTCCTCGAATTAACTCTTTCAATTACCTAAATGCTGTGCAAATATCATTATTGTAAGATACTTTCCAATAATTGTTAGAGCGTCCTTCTCCTATAACTCACAAAGCTACTTTTTCCTCAGGTTTGAATATTCTTGAGACACTATGTTCTGCTGCTAGCTTGTACTTTTATTGCATTGATTGATTGAATACTCCTGGGAAGGGAGCCGTTTGAACTGACATCCAAACTTTTATTCTTATTATGATGTGCTTAATCCTCTCATAAAAAAGATGTGCTTAGTTATATAACCCTTGGTGACTTGGGATTCTTCCATGACACATGGAGTAAAGAGAGAGAGAACAGCTATTGTTGTCTAGTTTGTGTAGTTATAAATAACCAGGATGTTGAAGCAGTTCATTGGAATAAGACTCTGGGTAACGAGTAAATAGACTACGTGAAATGCTTAGTTCATTGGAATATAAAACTTTTGCATTTCAAGTCACGGACTAAATATAAGGTAATTTGAGCACTGAATATGTTTTGTGTATTTCTGCAGGGAGAAATGCAACAGCTCCGAGATAAATTGGCAGTAGCTGAGCGGACTGCAAAAGCAGAAGCTCAACTTAAAGTGAGTAAGCTAACCTGTTCACATTACTTGCTAAAAAGCATTTCTCAACTTTTGATCTATTACTTGATTTCTTAGGAAAAATACCAAGTGCGATTTAAAGTTTTAGAGGAAAGGCTTAAAGCATCCAATGGTAATTCCCGCATTGCTTCCGAAGGAAGAAGCACAAGCAATGGGTCTTCAAGGCGTCAGTCTCTAGGTGGAGTTGAGAATTTCTCTAGATCATCCTCTAACGGGTTTTTATCGAAGAGAACACCAAATTCACAACTCAGATCTAATAATGCGGGCACATTATTAAAGCATGTTAAGATCTCATCTAGATCATTTGATGGTGGTAGTAGATCCCTGGATAGAGATAAGTTGATGCCAGTTGCAAGTGCCAATGATAATGTGCCCACCAATGCCAGCGATGAGACACTAATTAGTGAAACGAACGGTACATATGAGGAGAGTGCAAATGGGACAACAATTGAGAAAACCAACCCAGAACATGAAGATTACGTTTCTGGAATGCTGTATGATATGTTACAGAAAGAGGTCATATATCTGAGAAAAGCTTGCCATGAGAAAGATCAGACACTCAAGGACAAGGATGATGCAATTGAGGTTAGATGGTCTACCAGTTCATTTTATTTTGCGGCCTCTCTGACCCCTCATACTCTTGATGTAATCTGTTGTTTGTAATCTAAAATTAAGCAGATGTTGGCAAAGAAGGTTGATACATTGAACAAAGCAATGGAAATTGAGGCCAAAAAGATGCGAAGAGAAGTAGCTGCCATGGGAAAGGAAGTTTCTGCTATGCGTGTCAGCAAGGAGCATGATATGAGGGCTCGGCGCGTAATTGCTCCCAGAGGAGCTGTAAATAGTTCTCATTTAACTTCTGCAAGGTAAAGTTCTTACATGTGGAAAATTAAATCTGTGAGTATAGTTCCCTCTTCTATGTGAATGTGTGACAGACATGCTCAGTAGCATATCCTTCTGTTTGGTAAGCCTCTTCAAATTCTACAAATATAGGTTAGGACTTATACAAATGCTGGTGGTATTAGTAGTATGAAATGTGTGACCCTGTCATTTTGATGCTCCATAACTGCTGGTGCTTTATTTATTTGTTTATTTCTGCTCAAAATGGGTGATTATTGGACATAAGTTTTTTTACTTCCGTAGATCATTTGGTTCATAAAATGTTTGGGTTTAAGGCAATGCGGCATGAGACTGCTCTATGTAGGTGCCACGTGCTTGTCCGGCACTTGTCTGATACCAACACTTCTCTGACCTGTCTCCTGCACTTTTTAGCTTTATTCTCAATAGAAAAAAAATGATATTCCCTTACACTAGGCCTAAATTTTCTAATGATAGTCTACAGACACACGATTATATGTTTCTGTGAAGAGATCCACGGAGATAATGATATTATATCAAATTTGGATGTAGTTTTTGTTAGAACTATGGGAACTGATAGTACGATAGAAGAGCTTTTTAGGAGAGCTTTGTGAAGCACCAAGCAAACCATAACACATCAAAAGCAGTAGCACAATACTTGATATGAGAAATGAGGTATCAAACATATCGTCAGGATTTTCTCACATGGTTGGGTATGCTACTCTTTCACTTTTATGCGAAAAGACAAAAATCGTAAAGAATGAGCATCCATAACAATGTTTCCGTCACCACAAATTGAGGAACTCTCATCGTATTACTGACTTACCGAGATAAAGATTCTTTAATGCATCTTGGGGAACAGGAAATGTGTCTTTTGGACATTTAAAGCTATGTAATATGATGCTTTCATAATGTTATTACATTGAAACCGTGTTGCACGTCCATGGCTGTACTTTAAGAGGTTTGTGATTTGGCACATCGTTTGTCAAGAAGATTCTGCGTCTCACAAATTGTTAAAAGCAATTACAACATAGGTAACTTCCTACATAAAATTACAACCATTTCTTTAACAAGTATACTTTGCTTCATATTTCAGGAATGCTGGAAACTCATAGGCAACTGAATCGAGTCCGTGACTAAATTGACCAGAAAAGGAATCCTTTTAGTTCCTCAGCCCTGCAGTCTTATTATATATATATATATATATATTGTATGGTTTTGTCTTGATTTTTTGTCCTCCTACCACTCCCATATATTTAAACTGTATCAGCCGGGTGGCCAAGATGTAAAGAACTGACAGTAGGTTTTCCAGGAATTCATCCTCTCCTGTATATGTGCTCTACTAATGCTATTCTGAAGCAATATAATCAAGTTTAAGGGTGCCGTGAAATCCCGTAAAGGGGTTTGTCAGAACACTTTTTCCTCTCTCAGAGTCGGGGCATTGATCTTATTATACTTCGAAACTTCGCCAAATTGTATATTGGAATGGAACTGTTTCGTTTGTAAGATACCCTTTTGTTTCAAGAAAATTTCATAAAGAATAGTGCTACATCCACCGAGGACATAGCATGAGACTGGTCTCGAGAAGAATAAAAAAGTGCTTCTATTTCTTCTGATTTTCTGTTCATTCAATTTTTTGGTATTCTTAATTTTTTTTTTTAAATCGCAACATCATTAAAAAATTATTCTTTAATCACTAAGTAAAAAAAATAAAAAACACACTATTGGAAGAAATGCTCAGAACCCATTATCGGAATCCCAAGCATTTCTCTTTCATATAAGGGAAATGATATCTAGTCTGTACAGAACTTACATGACAAAACTAATTTTTTGATGGTGGGGGCTTCACTATATTTCAAATGGAGTATTGCTATTAGCCTGCCTTAGTTATATGTCCCATTTATGTGGCATGATCATATGGTTCTACATGGTTTATTAAAAAAAATTAGAAAACAATAAAATATTATATGTTATNCCTCTCTCAGAGTCGGGGCATTGATCTTATTATACTTCGAAACTTCGCCAAATTGTATATTGGAATGGAACTGTTTCGTTTGTAAGATACCCTTTTGTTTCAAGAAAATTTCATAAAGAATAGTGCTACATCCACCGAGGACATAGCATGAGACTGGTCTCGAGAAGAATAAAAAAGTGCTTCTATTTCTTCTGATTTTCTGTTCATTCAATTTTTTGGTATTCTTAATTTTTTTTTTTAAATCGCAACATCATTAAAAAATTATTCTTTAATCACTAAGTAAAAAAAATAAAAAACACACTATTGGAAGAAATGCTCAGAACCCATTATCGGAATCCCAAGCATTTCTCTTTCATATAAGGGAAATGATATCTAGTCTGTACAGAACTTACATGACAAAACTAATTTTTTGATGGTGGGGGCTTCACTATATTTCAAATGGAGTATTGCTATTAGCCTGCCTTAGTTATATGTCCCATTTATGTGGCATGATCATATGGTTCTACATGGTTTATTAAAAAAAATTAGAAAACAATAAAATATTATATGTTATAAATAAAATAAAATCTGAAAATATAAAAAGATGAAGACTGAAACCGTAAGTTTCCTTTATCCCGTTTATGTTTATGTTTATGTTTCAAATGGAGTATTGCTATTAGCCTGCCTTAGTTCTATGTTCCATTTACGTGGCATGATCATATGGTTCTACATGGTTTATCAAAATAAA